>JALLAU010000480.1:0-15039 GCA_036939495.1 Thalassiosira hispida | reverse complement strand
GGGGGTTATGCCTCCTTGCCATGCAATGATAGATAGTTGCCCAACCGGGCTCCACTAACATGTAAATTTTAATTGATCATCATATGTTGTAGATACCTACAATACCTACATGCACGATAACTCAACGTGAGAATGCAAGCGTGAGAATCAGCTCCATCCACTGGCTCGTGTGCTTTACTTTGGAAGGTGTTAGCACCATCAATCTGTCTGCACAGCACAATTCTATCCATAATTTTTCAAGCCCCATGATGACCAATATGAAATATTTCACCTTCGACTTTGCCATTACCATTATCATGACCACAGCCATCGTTGACAGGCGTTTGCTGGTAGAAGATACAAGCACAATCCTTATCACACCAGAATGCTTGTCCACGCATAATCATAAGTTTCTTTCGTGCCAGCAGCAGCAGCAACAACAACAACAACAACGAAATCTTCTTTGCGTCGTTATCAAAACATCTTCTCTAGATGTAAAGCCAGAGCCTTCGGTGTTGAAGTCTTCTTCATATACTCCGCCAAGTAAAGAATATGATGATGATAAGAGCCTCTTCCACTTATAGCCAGGTCAACAAGACAAACAAGAGCATCAAAGAACGACTTATTCCAATCCAAGAGCAGAAGATGACGAGAAGAGCCACTTACAGAAAGGAGACATTGTTGAGCTCTTTGGGGACAGGAGCTACTTCTCCGTTCCCGCAGTAATTACATGGCACCAACGGGATGAAGATTCTTCTACTATTAAATACAATCTACATAATACAATCACCGATGCTCGACCCTCAGGAATTTCCCCACAATTCATTCACCCCATATCAAGTATACACAGATGGGACAGAAGCATCATACAATGTGGGCTTAGTCCGCAAGCTCTGGCTGGTCCCTTGCAGGATAGAGTCTTATTCAATCAAGAATGGTAGTGGCTTTGTGTCCTATCGAGTCTCTTATTTGCACGCCGAAGACAAGATGTCACGTCCTGAGTTTCTCCCCTGTTCAAAAGTACAACGTGATCTAAGAAGACTTGGGTCTAGGTCGGCATGAGTTTTGAGCATGTTAGAACTTAGAGTTAGAGAGTTGTTCTAGAGCAGATGTAATAGAAAAAGAATTATCATCATTACTTCTGCGATTGGCAAACTACGATCCATGTTTAAGTATGTATCTGCAGGAACATGTGAAGTGTAGAAGATATAAACAAATACTATGATCTAATATATCTAACGGCGATATAAGAGGTATCGTACCTTCTTATGCTGAGCCTGAGTTGATCTAGAAACCCGATGAAATATCCTGAGTAACGCTACAGTGAAAAGAAAAACGAATTTATTGCATCATAATTATCTAGATATCAATACCTGCTCCATACCGGTTTGCATTTGTCTTTATCATACTTCTGGACATTTTGAGAGGAGTCAGAATAAAAGTCCGAGGTTGTACTAAATGGCCTTATTAGTATTGGTATGCCGTTGTGATAGTGGTTTTACTTGCGAGTCAATGATGCTGCAGTTTGTGAGAGCGCGATGAGTGCGTCTTTGGGACCTTGATCCTTCAATAGCAGAGACAAAGTGCCGACACCTTCATAATCATAGATACTAGACCTACCAATAATATATATGAGCTTGTGGATAATGAGAATTGTAAAACACCATTCCTCACTGCCAATATCAAATGGAATTGCTTCTTCGAAGGCACGCCAATCCTCTTCTTCCTGCATGAGATGTGGCGACGGATGTTCATGAAGATAGTTAATAGCTTTTTGGAAATTGGAATCACATCCCACATTCCGTTACACTCCTCTAGAAGAAGAAGGTGCGTCACTTGGTTAGGTGCAGTCAGCGATTGTGACAGATTTCCAGCATGTATAAGCTTGCGCATCTCTTTCACTACTTGATCTTGAAGAATTTGTTTCATTTGTCGGTGCTTTTCTTCTTGTTGCCAGCTAAGGGCACTATCATCATCCGAAATGATTCAACTCTGTGGCTCTCTAGCGGTTGTACCTAGGTATGGTGCGATAGGACCAGAGGCTCTTATTTAATCATGACCCCAGCTAGCGTAGCAACCATCCACTCAAATTTTGAATCTGTTTGGAAGAGTCTGGTGTCTGGCGATAAGCTCATACGGAAATTAAACTCTCATAAAAGACGTGGGCGAGTATTTTGTATTTTCGCCTGACGTGTTTTGTTTCAGCCGTCGTCGTGTTTTGATGCCGCTCTACTAACCACAATCTAAGTAACTTACTACATAGAGCTACCAAGAGTGGCGCTAAAGCACAGGGAAGCTAGCCTTTCAGAAACACGTCGACAAAGTCAAAGAATTTCGAAGTCAATCTCGAGGGTGAGGCTTTAGGGTTAATTTATACGTAGGAACTAATTACGGTCTACTGCCAACAAAATTGACACAGGGAAATTTGAAAATTATAAACTAATGTAGCCCCCCCCCTTGTATTATATATACCCCTAAATTTGGCGGGAATGTAGCTCTCCAGCAAGATCCCCGATTGGCAAAATTTTGGCGACAACTCGTAGCCGCCAAATATTCATTTCTCGTGTTGGCAAAGGTTTTTTCTCTCTTCGCGAAAACAGTAAATCGCTAAAAAGAAAATCTGTAGCTCAAAAAGAATCAGTAGCTCTAAAAAGTAGCTCAGAGTAAGTAGCTCAAAAATCAGTAGCTCAAAAACCAGTAGCTCAAAAACCAGTAGCTACCATTTCCGCTAATATCACCGCCATGGTCATGGTAGCATGAAGGCCAACCCTGGATACTCGCCTCACCCCATGTCTACATTCACTCACTGTGTCCTTCTAGCCTCCCCCGCTTGGCCGGCTCCATCTTATCGGCCGGCAGTAATATTATCCGTTGGATCCCCGCATTCGTCAAATAAAAAAAAACAACGATCTCCATCATGACAGTTGCTTTAGCCGTTTGTTGAAGTTGAAGACCCCCTCAATATTTCATCGCCCGGACGCGTGACGAAGGCTGGTGTTGAAGGTGGCAGTATGTCAGACGGAGCATAGCAGTGGAAATGGCCACTAGGGACACGTAATACAATACTCAGAAGCAAACGACGGACAGCCGAGAAAGAGGAGTTATGGACACAACAATGGATAAGGCCGGGGAGGGGGGTACCACTCTGCACTCTGCCACGGTTCTGAAGATTATTATGACGAGGGCACCGCATGCTGAGACGGCTACCGCAACGCGGCAAAGTCTACACAACAACATCAAGTAACAATGGAAATACCACGACTTCAATCCGGCAATGCCTCAACTACACAACATGGCAACCTACAACAATCGGCGATCGAACATCTGGAGAAAGAGGAGGTACCGCCAAATGGATTTGGATAGGAGGGTGCCGCATCCTGAGATCGCGATGGCAACACTACAACACTTTCATCTTCTACGACAATGGCAATGGCAACGATAGCGGATACGGCAATGCTGCTCCTCGTCCATATCCGCCTCGTCTACTCGATCTCCTCGTGCATCATATTCTCCACGCTCTGAAGCGTTGAAAAGTCGTTATCCAATCGATGACGCCGGTTCAATCTCGTCCAGGGAAGGTGATTCCCGTGGATCTCGTTTTTCCGAGAAGGATGTTTCCATCATCGAGTCCAGAAGTGACAGTGAGATTAGCGAATATCGTCCCATGAACGAGGATGAGGGATATTATGCAAGACAGGAGAGCGAAGAGGAGGGTGGTGATGTTAGCGATGAAAGCAGTGGCGGCGGTGGTAGATTTAGGTATGAATATGACAATGACGCCTCCGCCTACAGTAGTTCTCGCAACAGTGACGATTATGACATGGATGGAAGGCGTGTACGAGGGGGTAGCAAGCCTGTAGGCATGGCAAGGGGTGGGGCGAGCGTGAGCTCTTTTGATCGTCTCTACGAAGATGAAATCATGGAAATGGAGGTTGATTCTCCCCGCTCAACGTACAGCTCCAAGGCCCGAGGAGGGCGCAGCAGCCCTGGAATAAGCAAATCTCGTGGCACTACTCCAGGAGGAGGAAGCCCGATGAGCGAAGCAAGTAGCAACGTCGAGGATGTCACGCCCGGCCAAGATCCTAAATGGGCCAATGTCAAAGTGGACGTCAAGGCGCCCACTCCGCTAAGATCAAATCTGCAAGGGTTACGTGCTCGTCCTGGTAGTCCATTTCAACGGACGGTAGTATCACCCACGCATTCGCCCAGTGTCACTTCTCCAAAGCATATTAATACCTCTTCTCCAGACGCTACTCCAAGTGTAGTCTCCCCAGGTGGAGCAACAGACATGCCTCCGACTCCACCGAGGGTGCATCGTACCAAACGAGGCAGTGACATATTTCGTATACACGGTGCCGACAGCCATCTCAGTAGCAAGAGTGATGGAATCAACGGGGTACCAAGTGGAGACAGCAAAGAAGAAAGTAATGCTGTCCCTTCGGTCCCATCTAGTGATAGCGCCATTCAACATCTTGCATCCTTTCAAAAGGCAAAGGGTCTAGGACTGCCAATTTCATCGCCTGTCAGTCCACGATATGGCAGTTCCCAAAGTCCCAAGAGGAGTCCACTCAGTCCATCAAGCAGTCCCCTGGAGAGCAGTCCAGAGAATAGTCCCCTGAGTACCTACAGTTCCAAGGAGAAGCAAATAACCCGCACAATCGTGGCACGGAGGAAACAACGAGTTCGCAAGGAGGATCCACCCGATGAGGACTTTGGATATCATGCTCAAAGCGAGAATGCAAGAGAGCCGGAGGGGTATAGACAGCATGGACTATTCCCCGACATTGACTTGTGGGGAGGAGACAATGTTGGGAAGAATGAAGTTAAGTTTTTCCCGCATGTACCTCCTGCTGCGGCCAATGCGGCTGCTGCAAATAACGGTAGGACTCAACAAATAATGAATCAGGGCGCATCTCGCTATTATGAACCAGAAAGTTATATTTCGACCAATGCCACAGGAGATCCTGCCGGTGATCACTACCGCAATGGCCAGCGCGAGAATACTACCGACAAGAACCGTTACTATGAAATTGATGACAATGCTATGGAGTACAAGAGCATCCACGATAATGGTGATTACAACGAGGAAGGAGCCAATGATGACTATGACTACCACGAGGTCGACTCTGCCATGGACATGTCATATGGTAAAAACTCCTCACCCGCCAAGAAGGAAAAGGAGGCCATTGGTTTCAAGTCCAACAATGGTTTGGTCCAACAAGATTACTACTATCAGACTACAAAAAAAAACGAGATCATTGATGATATGATTATGGTCGATAATGAAGACTCTTCCTCGAGTAGCAGCAGCAGCAGCAGCGAAGATAACATCTATGGCGGCGGCACCACTGGTGATGGTGTCTCTTTAATCTCCGAGGATACCGAGATTCGCGCCCTTGCTCGGCAACACGATCAGCAGCAGATTCAGAAGCAAAAGAAGACGAGGCTACAACAACAGCAGCAGCAGCAACAAAGACAGCAAAAGACCCCCAAGCCAACAAAGAAGAAATCCAAGAAAAGTCCGTCCCACTATGAAGTCAAGCAGAAGGATTCCATGGAGAGCGATATCAAGATTGACTTTAGCCCAGCCCACGAGGACAAGAAGGTATCACCAAGTAACGAAAAACAGCAGGCCCACCCCTACACGGACATTAAACGGAATGACTCCATGGAGAAGGATATGAGCCTTGATTTTGATGCAATGTTTCCCAGTCAAGTCAAGCAAGTTTCGAGTAAGGAAGTACCCCAAGTTCAAGTACAAGATCGCCGTGATGATCGCATGACATCTTTTCAATCTGATGCGGTCATGTCACCTCCCAAGATTCAACGGAGGCCATTTAGCTTTGATTACCCCGAGGAAGTGGAACACAACAATGGCGAGGATGGTATATACAAGGTACCAGAGTATGATGACGACAATTATGTTGTGGGGAAATCGAATGACTATGTGAGAAGTAGATCCATTGTTTCTGATACAAACTATTCTTCTGAGGAAGATGACGAAGAAGACGATGGCGACGACGATGATGACGAGAGCGAAGCTAGTGATGATCCAACCATCTTCCCCTCCAAGGCCATATCTCAAATGAATTTGAGTCGCTATCACGAAGACGACGACATGCACGAATCGGAGGATCTTGTGGAACAGGCATGTCACCACCTCTCACGCGGACGGAACGACGAAGCCCTCAACATCCTGACGGAAGCACTTCAGATTGCACAGGGAAATGTTGATACTGCCAAGCAAAAGATGGATAACTTTTACTTCCAAAAGAAACGTTCCCAACGCAATGGCTCCAGGGTTCCCACTCATGATGAAGACGAGACCGAGGACTGTCTCGACTCCAATCTACGCAATTTCGCATCCGAAGTGGCTCATGTTCTAAACAATATTGGTGTCGTACACGAGCTAAAGGGGAAGTATCAACGAGCCATGGATTCCTTCCGTGAGGCACTCGATGTATATCGCAACATGTGCCATCGGTACGAGAATGCCGGCGATGGAGACGTCGATCGGACCGTGAGTAACATTATGCAAATGGGAATTGCCATGCGTTCTCACGATAAACGAAGGGAGCTTCATCACGAGGCGGAGGAAATGGCAGCGCAGACGAAACATTGGTCAAGGTCTGATAATCCAAGTTTATGTACGCAATTACGGATGGAACATTTGAATATATTAATGTGCGTTTTGGACCTAGAGACTGAAAGCTTGGGTCAGCATCATCCCGCGGTAGGGTTAACATTGTTGAAGAAGGGTGATCTGCATTTGGAAATGATGCATGTTGACATGGCCATCAAGGATACTCGAGATGCGGTATCGATATTGAGGAAGGGTCTGGGTGTAAGTATCAATACTTTAGCTATGCATCTGTTTCTTTTCCTGGCAGTTCTTCAGCTTACTGACATCCGACCCAAACATCCTCATCTCTTTGCGTGTGCCACAGGCTATCCATCCCGAGGTGGGGTTGGCATTGGTAAGATTGGGAGACCTATTCAATTATCACGTGGGTCATTATGGTGGTGGATGGGATGATGCCTCAGACAATAAGAGTGTTGCTTTGTCGTTGTATCAAGAAGCGTTGGTGCCGCTAAAGGAATCGTTTGGCAAGGTCAATCCACACCTTGGATTGGCTCACAACGGCATTGGAATATTGTACTCTTCGAGGGGGGAGTTGAAACATGCCCTGGCGTCCTTCTACGATGCCTTGGCCAGCTATGGAGTACGGAGCAGGGAGGATACGGAAGCATCGGACAAGAATAGAAGCCAATCTAGTCGTCCGGATGTGTTCTTCGTGTGGGTCAACGTCGGTGGCCTTCACATGGAGAGGAAAGAATGGCAGCTGGCATTACGGTCATACCTCAAAGCCCACTCGGCATTTCGTTGCCTCGACGACGAGGAAAAGACCTACCTCCAAACGATTGGACCGCGAAGTTTGATGAGACATGCATTGACATTGTCAAAGGGATCGGCGTCGTTCGATGACAATGATACTCTCCTAGCATCAGTATTGCAGAATGTTGGCAAGGCTCAGAGCATGCTCCACCAGTACGGCAAGTCGATTGAAACTCTGGAGGAGGCCCTACGGATACACCACGTCGTTGCAATGCGCGGTGCTAGTGGTAAACAAGGGATGGCCCGTTCGAGCTCATCTCAAGATGTGGCACGCTTATTGGAAAATCTCGGTGAAGTTCAAATGATCAGTGGTGATTTGACGTCTGCATTTAGCCGCTACGTCGAGTCCTTAAATCTACTCCGTGCAAACAAACATGTCAATGAGTCGAGTATTGAGGTTGCTCTAGTATTGGGTGCAATTGGGCAAGTCCATCAAAAGAAGGGTGAATATGCCGAGGCAAGGGTGGTGCTGAAAGAGTGTATGCGAATGTTTGAGAAGAATGGTAAGCGATACCTTTTTATAACACATTTCCCAATAGTGCAGTATAATGTTGCACATTGCATTGATTCTGTTACTCAACCTCATCCTTGGAAAATGAATTGATACACACGAACAGGGGTGCCACCAAACAATCGCAGAATCAACGAGTTTCGATCCTGTCTTGTCGATTCAGAGCTAGCAATGATGCAAAATTCAACATCCACACTAGCAGGACAGCGTCGTGAAATCTCGTCGGTACCCTACGAAGATAAAGCACTGGCAGTTGATGAGATTGCCGACGGCTACAGAAATAGCGGGGACTACAGTGGAGCTATTTGGTTCTATTCAGAAGCACTCGCGATACGCCGCCATAGGTTGGAGAAACGAAAGGACAGTAGTGAAATTGTAGATGTTGGAAGGACCCTATCCAACATTGCCCAGCTGCGTCGAGAGCGTAGGGAGTTTAAAGCTGCCAAGATTCTATTTGACGAGGCCAAGCAGTTGTATACAAGAGTTGGACTTTCAGTGGGTCATCCTTTTTTCAGGGATCGGGCGCAAGAGATTGAAGTGATGTGCAAGATGTGAGATGCATCTTCTCCCTTCATAACTCAGGGAGTTCCCTTTTCATCATGCAGCATAATACATATTTATTTAGAGAATGAACATGTTGTACTGTGATAGTGCTATTTCTCATCACTCAGCGAGCCCTTAAACAATAACATCACTTGTGCAGCAAGCCATCCGGAGCGAAGCGGATGCTAGTACTAAATAGTAAGGCGGGTACACCAACGCAACAGCCAAGATGATGGGTGTATCATTGCCAACGTACAGTGCCAAGTTCAAAACTTTCATTTATTCACTAGTGATTTCAATGGGCTTGGAAAACCAAGGACGGCATTTTTATACGAGGCCCTTCTTTCTTCTTCATTTCACGTGCATATCTCGTGACAAGAGGCAATGACGACAAACGCTTCTCTGTGCAGACGATCTCATCAAGACGACGAAAGAAGGGTGTCCATGCAACATGAACGAGCGAGAGCCAAATCCTTTCATCTGAAAGTAATTGGTTCATAATATCCTTCAAGTCTGGAGAAGGGTTTTTTGGAACTCTACGATTGTTGCCGAAAACTTAGATCGACAGGAGGCGGCCGTCTACAAATACGTAACCAACATACTGCGTGGACTTATTCTTGGAGATGTTGCCATTTGACAGTGTCAGCAGACCAGTGAGAGAAGGGGAACTTGTTTTTCGGATTTGATGTTGATCGAAATAAGCACTGTCATACTTTTTGATGACAACCTTTATTAGTTTAACCAATCATAGAGATAACGATACAAGTATCTCCTCTCCTGCTGACCTTACCCGACAATACTGCCAGGTCTCTTGAGGGTACAACCTCCCATAACAACAACTGGAAGAAAGGCGGATCAATAATACTATCCGAAGTTGATGCGGCAACAAGGCCTGACTCTTTAACTGTTTTAGATTCAACAATGCCGTCTTGGCCCTGCTTGCCTCTTGTTTTATGCATCTGTATTGGCATTCAGCTGACTGGCGCTGATCAGAAATAATGGGATCGAGTAGATATGCTATGATACTGCTTTCTTTCCGGCGCATGCACTGATGTTTACCACAATACTCAATATTACCCGGTATCCGTCCAAATTCAACCCGGCAAGCGAACGGAAAATGTGACTAAATAATGAAAATCCAAACTTCAACTTCATCACTGTGGACAGATCCTCCTCTCATAGTGTTGTTGGCGTGGAGAGAGCTAGTTCATAGTAGCCCCTGGGCTTGCGATTATCCTCTGTTGTTCATTTTTTGGTATTGTATCATATGTCGGCTTTCTAAGAAGAAGATTCTCAAATAGAGAGAGTTAACGTGGATACGCCGCGAAGCACAACAATTACATCCCCAATTTTTTTCAAGAGACCTGCGCTGCAATTATCCAATTATTGGAGAATGATGCGCAACGAGAGGGAGATGTACAACATGGAAGAGAATCGATGCTTGCAGATGGCAACGCAACAAAAACTTGCAATATAGTACGGGCGTAGCGCGAAAATTAGTTCTATCAGTTTTGCTCTATATAATATGGTTATTTTGTACAAATTTTTGGAATGTTCAGGCGTGATTCTCTGTGTTGTCAGATGTAGCAACTCCTTTTATGATGAGAAGTGCTCCAGGATTCCCTTTCCATCCACGGCTTCTTGAGCCAAGAATCCAGCAGCGGCAAGCATGGCAAGACGTCCATTCTGAAGTTCCTTGGTAATCATCAAGTTCAATTCCTCTGGATCCTCAGGTCTCAAGCCAAGGGGATCGAATCCAATATCTCCGGGGTAGTAATCATCACGCAAAAGTCCCGGTTGATCATACGAAGCATCCGCAGGATCGACCCAGCCAATCTGTGCACGCTGTGCCTCAGCGGCTCCAATGAAGGTAATGATCAATGCATCCCATCCATCAGGCACCTGGGTAAAGTGGGTGATGGCAGGTCCGGAGATCTGGGCATCAAAGAGGAAGGAGCTTCCCTCGACAGCTTCTCCGACCAAGAATCCAACGGCGGCAAGCATGGCAACGCGACCGTGGGTCACTTCGGCCTCACGGTAGCGTTTCAAGGTCTTCTCGTCGGCTTTTTCGGCGAATCCGAGAGGATCGAAGAAGCCCATGGGGGCGAGGGCACCGGGAAGGTCAGCGGCAGTGAAGGCGTTCATGGCGGTGGCGGACTTGGCCATGGGGACGGGGGCGAAGGCAGCGGCAGAACCGACAAGAAGGGAGGCAATGGCAAGCTTCATCATTTTTGGAAGTGTTTGTGTATAGAAGTAGTGTGAAAGGAGTGGAAGATGTGCTTGAAAGCAGAGAGGTGGAATTGTGAGAGCTATTGTGGGTCGAAAGAAGATGATGATTGTGCTCCTCAAACAAAAACAACCTCGAAACTCGAAAGATTCTCCTCAGAACGCTTTGTAGGAGGATGATGTGTTCCCACCACCTACGTATTCCCACGTACACTCAGTATTGTATTTTTGTTAGCGTGTCTTCCTCGAAGATCTTGGGGTGTGTTCCCATCAGCCACGAATTCCGGTGTTGGCTATCAGTATGTACGTCATCCCGAAATGAGTCAGTAGGTATTCAGTATCGTATCGAGTAGTGAAGGAGTAATGTACGATAGTAGCATTGTCAACCCCCCAATCCCCACCCTTCCTTGTTACAAATACAAACACTGCACAGAGCTTGGATGGGGTCTTCGATGTATTATTATTTCTGATCCAAGGTCCAAGGCTGCACAGAGTTTCCTACATCGAACAGCAAATCCACAATGATGAGATGCCGCCTAATTCTGCCAGCGGTGGCAGCCGTGGCCGTATGTCTGCTGGGTACCTCTATTGGGTTTTCGTTCTTCGCTCCGCAACCGTCAAAGCAATGCATGCGTTCATCAAGCAAACTGCCGATGCAGCAATTTCTGAATGGTGGCGATGGCGCAGCCACATCAGACGGAGTCAACAGCAGGAGAGAATTCTTCTCAAAAGTTGCCGCCGCCGCATCTGCTGCTCCTATCCTTCTCACTTCGACACAAGCACAAGCTGTCACTAACGAACCCACGCGCATAGAGTTAAATGTTGATACCGAGTACCTCATACGTGTCCTAAACTATTTCGATGGCGACATGCGGAAAGTTCTTGGAGCAATCGTACGCAGTCCTCAGACGACGGTTGAAATTGAGCCTCCTCTCAGGGGACAGGATCCGAGTCTATCTCCCAAGGATGCAATCCTAAGATCATTATATTCGTACAATTCCCCGGATGATTACGTGACACAAGCGAGCTGGCTAAAGGTAGACGAACCGGATAGACTTAAAGAATTCCTTGGTTTCTTGACAAAGAGGCGTTATAGACTTTATTTGCCATCAGTAGTAGGAGGCAATGATGGAGAGAGTACCATCGACATCGAAATGCAGGGCGACACAATCAGTTATAAAAAAATGGAAGTGTCCATTCGACCGACGAATCTCAACCTCTCGAATTTGGAAGTGGCATTTGGATTGGGCTTAATTTCCTATCCACTTGCTTACAGTTACTACAACTATGAATCCTACCAGGAGGAACAGAATGCGAAGCTGAAAAAGGCAAAAATGGCGGCGAAGAAGGCGGCGAAAGCCAAAGCTGCTGCAGCAAAGAAGTCAAAGGGAACTCCAAAGAAGAAGGCAAGTGAAAGTGTAGGCGATGATGTAAAGACCGATGCAACTAAGAAACAACCACCAGCCATGAAAGGGCAGGAGATGAAAAAAGATTCTGTTGACAAAAAAACGACGCTACCTACAAAGAAAGCAACGACAGTAAAACAAACTCCGGAAGATATAGCCGAGGAAGCAATGGCAACAATTGAAGATATAGTTGCTGCAGACATGCTTGACTCAAAGCGAGAAGAGTTTATCGCTGCAACCAAGGTGATTGAACAACAGGCTATCAATGAGCTAGAACAACTTGATACTGCCGCTGCCTCTGGCGCTGATGATGTAATTGAAAATATAGTTGCTGCAGATATGCTTGACTCGAAGCGAGAAGAGTTTATTGCCGCAACCAAGGTGATTGAACAACAGGCTGACAACGAGCTAGAACAACTTGTTACTGCCGCCGCCTCTGGCGCTGCTGATGTACAACCTTCTTCTTCTGAATCACCTCAATCTGTGCCTGCTTCTATTGCTGGTGGCGGCGGATATCTCGATAGCCTTAACAAAGTGACAGCAATACCAGCAAGGGGTAGTGTTGGTGAAAGATACGCAATCGATGAACAACCAACGGCAAAAAATGAGGAGTCAATGGTGGAGTCTTCTGGCTCTAGTAATATGGGAGCAAGCTCCAAAAGGGGGCCGTCCAATAATTATCTTGATTCATTGTAGGTTTTGCGTGATTGGAGAATAAGGTATGTTTCAGCGAGGCTCAAAGATAGTTGGATACAGCATCATCACTATTTTGAGTTAGAGTGGATAGTAAGTAGAATTAGAATGGGGATGTGGTGTGCATGTCAATGCCTTGATACGTGAACAGAGTTCTTTTTTCGCCCAACAGATCACGTTCTTGCAGTTAATCAATGTGTAAATAATAAGGAAAAATTAGCTATGAATCATAGATGAGGAATCCTTGACATAGTATTGCTAACGAGAGGACGCCATCGCTGCCAATCGATCGAACAACTAGGCGAGTGCCGCGATGTTGATATGACTTCATTGGAGGTCACCGACTCGTACTTCACCGACAATGACTCTAATGGCAAATCAACCATCGGCATATTAGTCCCCTTCGTACTTTATGGAAGAATGAACGAAATTACTTCGCCATTTTACAGAAAGTACCAACAACTTCCTAAAATCATATTGTCTAAAACAGTTTTCTCATTTTATTCTTGTCAAATCGGACGCAACAACCCTTTCTTCAACTCCCTCCACCAAAGATGAGGTAAATCCACGTACAATCCCGCCATCGACGACTCATTCCCCATCAGGCAATCCAAATAATGCTCTTCCTCCAACGGCCGGGACAAGGCAAATAACAGTGAATGACGAGGGCTCACTCCCGCCTCGGGTGGAACGCCGCACGACACTATCGAATAATGTCCCGGCAGGGCATCCTTGAGCATGTGCTGGAATCGTTTCGTTGCAGCGTTTGTACCAATGATATTAATGGCAATGACTAATTCCTCGTCGTGGTCAAGGTTGGGCACGACGAGGTTGGTCCAAAACTCTTTGGATTGCATTGACCTTGGGGGTGCCGTGAGGATTATTTCTTCCTCGCTACTGCAATCTCTACTGCTACTTCCATCTTCCGCATCCACAATCAATATTTGACACTTCTTCCTTCCTCTTCTACTACTCTTACTATCTTTCTCCAAAGAAGTTGTTGTTTGGTCGTGTTGTTGTTCTTGTTGTTGTTGTTGTAATAGCGAGGACAAATATTCCTCCCCCGTCGATTGTATCAATTCCAGATTTTTGGCCTCGGCGCCAAAGTATGTTTTGGCAGCAAAAAGTACATGGGGCGATGGTTCGACGGCACGTACATTCCAAGAAGGAGCGCCATCTGGAAATAATGGTGGTGCGCTGTTGTTGGCGAGAACCATTGGCACTGTGCAGGCACCGGCGCCAATGACGATAATTTCCTTGGTCGTCTTGTTTTGATTGTCATGATTGTCGTTGTTGTCGTCGTTATTGTCGACATTGTGTCCTGCAGCTGCAGCTGCAGCAGCACTAATACAATGGAGCAATGGAACGGCCATAGCTAATCCCCCCAAATGTGTCCCAGACTCTCCCAACAAATGCGGTGGTGCTGTCGCTGCATTAGTATCTACAGTATTGTCACTACCACTACCACTACCACCGATACGAATGGACGATTGGATCAAGTGCGGTCGATCATTGAATACCAAACACCGATTCCGTAGTATCGTACTACTATTATCGGTATCAGTATCATGGCTGCTTGGAACGACGACATCAATGACGCTAACCTCCTTGGTAGACCAAACGAACGTCACTCCCTGTTTGGATTGCAAATCGGTTTCCCAATCGATCAATAATTGAGAATCGAAAATGGCATTAGTATTGTTGCCGTGCATACTATCATCGTCCCCATGTGCCTGATGATGTGCATTACTATTATTATTGCTCAGGATTTGATAGGAATCATCGAAGCTGATGCCGAGGATGGTGGATTGGATTCCGGCTTGGTAGCCTAGTGAGAGTGGATGATGATGCGGAGGATGATGATGGGATGGTGCTGACGATGTTGGTAATGTTGGCGAATTAGAATTAGTAGTATTGTCGCCACTGATGCTACTGCTACTGCTACTGGTGCTGGATCGCCAACAGTCATGTCGTCGTCGTCGGGCAATCCCTGCCGCTGCCGTCGCCGCTCGTCGCGAAAACATCGCAGTGACAGAAGGAACAGCTAGCGGCACAGCGTATCGGTGGGTTGGCGTGGCATGGCGGAGTAGAGGAGCAGTAGTAGGGGATGAGATGTGGAGGCTGTGGAGGCAGGAGATATTGTTTTTGTGTCTGGGATGATGAATTTTTTTTTTTCTATGGTACGATACGTACCTTCGTTGTTCTTCTTTGGATCACATGGACCTGCTTACTTGTGTACATACAATATATTGGCGGGAAGCCAATATGACAGCCGATCCGCTAAA
>JALLAU010000479.1:0-14980 GCA_036939495.1 Thalassiosira hispida | reverse complement strand
AAAATAAATTATTTTACCTACCTATGTACGTAGATAGTTAAAGCCCGGATCTTGCAGAAGCAACCAAAGAAGATCTACAAAGATAATGTAGGCATAATCTAAATGGTATTTGATGGTATCTAGATTTTCGAGTATGTTTCTAGAGTAGCTAAATTTCTTGGTCCATAAAATCGATTAAATGACTCTGCTATCTTTACCTAGCCCTATTGTGGCAGCTAGCAATAGCTAGCAATGACGATCAAAAGCGGCAGCGCGCGCGAGATCCCCACCGCCACCATTTTTTCTCTCATTTAGGGGCCGCAGGAAATCTTGCGACGGCCCTGGCTGGTCCTCTACTGCCATAAACACATTTTTCGAGTGTGGTGCAACATGCCGTCGAAGAAGCAACGAGCCAAGGCAAAGGCAAATGCCAAGGCAAAGATGGATGCGAATTCTATTAACATTGGTGCGTTGTCGATAAAGGATGACAAGAATTTGTCAATCTCTGAGCTGAAGATTCAAAATGCAAAGCGGATCAACAAACTCGTGATTGACGTGGTTGACAACTTCTCTTCGGGGGGAAATAATATATGCTGTCGGCATGGAGCTACTAATCCTATTAGTCATAGATGTCAGCGTCTAGTGACTGGGGTTGCGGATATCTTCAAGGAGGAAGTGATTCAACCTGACCTGGACTTACTTGACGCCACGAAGACTTTTCATGAATCAGTACACGAAAAGGAGTTAAGTTTGGTCAGTGCATGTGACTTTGGTTATGAAGAACAACGCTGGAACATATCCTACCTCTCGGCATTAGGTACAGAATTGATCCTCCACGGACATGGTGAGATTGCATTATTATGCATTGGATCATATCTCAGTAGTGCTGAATCAAATTTACATAATACGACGAGTTGGGGTGACTTCGCAATCAATTTGGCGAATTCTAATTCCGCAGGAAAGGTACCCCAGGAAAGCATTACATTTTTTGCAAAGAGGAGTAGTTGTGACTGTTTGAAGAAGAAGTTCAACCTCAAGGACGCGAAGAAAGATGTGACCAAGGCTAAGTGCTGCAACTGCAATAATGAGATGCCCCGGAAGAAGCTATCATTGTGCTCGCGTTGTACTGCAGTTCAGTATTGCTGCAAAGGCTGTCAGGTCGACCACTGGCGTGAACACAAGCCCCAGTGTGACGAAATCAGTAAAAAAATCAAATCTGTGAAGAAGAGTGCTAAGGCAAATAAAGTTGTTACGCAAGATATTAGGTACGAATTTTACAAGGATGGCAAGATGACTCCAGTTTCATATTCTTCTATTCAGGATGAAGATTCAAGAAAGGGGGGACAAAATGATGTTCGCGCCGTATTGGATAGTGGGGAGGAAATCACATTGAGTGGAGCGGATGGGGCGACCTTCACGAAGGTAGTGTCCAATCCCAAATTCCAAGCATTCGTTGACAAGGCACGGGAGAACCCCAAGGTAATGCAGGCCTTGCAGGAATGGGGTAATCCTACGGCTATGAATGAGTATATGAATGATCCGGAAGTTGGACCGGTATTACGAGAGTTTCAAGAGATGATGTGAATGGGGCATTTGCAACTGCAAACCGAGCAACATGCTATTCACACCACATTGGGAAGTGGGGAGAAAGAACATAATATTATGATACATTGATAATTCACATTACTTTAGGAAAATTGGGGGGATAAGGGGGGATACTTGTGTATCATCTTCGGTGCTAAAAACATGAGGCTTTCAATTCGCTGCGCTTGGTACTAGATAATACCTTTACATACATATTTGTACATTTCAATTATGATTTGCAACGTGTCAACCAAATTAGTGTGTTGAACATCTCATTATTAGTATGTGGGGTGTAATTAGTTTCAACTGTATCCCAACCGCAGGCTGCAGTTTGATGAACCCCAAAAAAGTAGATGGTTCGAACTTAAGATACTATCCTTTGTTACCAATCTATTATGCACTGAGAAGCCACCACTGCGTTGTTTGCTGTATGCGGTGAACGACAGTTCCAAACGTACGCCCAACCACAAACCAACGACAAATGACCAGTGAGTCCCATCATGTACTCATTGAAACTCAAGCAATTGACTCAGTAAGGGGAACACTGAGTACAAAACCCAAATACAGTGTTGTTGCTTCTTGTTAACCAAGCTGATTTAGACTCAACAGCAAAGGACGATGTGTGTTCTATTCATCCGAAGAACGTCATTCAAGCCAGGAGTTTCAAAGAAGCAGTCTTGTATAATCATCCACAACTCAGGAGGGGGGCAGTAGCAGGTCCTCTCCAGAAAATAACTGTGGAGCATGATTCCTAACTCATGTACGGAATGAATCTTTATAGGATCAGGTAGCTTTCGTTTCCATGATAACGAATAGCAGTGATGACAGCGGATTCTTTCAGGTAATACTTCCAATTCAATCTTCCCATTGTGTGTTTCGCCCATAAAGTATGGATATACACGATTGAAAATGTCTTCCGATTTTCTGTGTAAACCTCCAGACCTTCCACAAATAGCCATTAGCTTCATCAAACTAATCACCATCAATGCAAATTCGAAGTTTGGAACGACTTCTTCGCCAGTGCTTTCGTTCCTTGTATCAAAAAAATAAAATTCACCAGGAAACCAATTTAGTCTCCTTTTGCCTCCAGATTCCCATCACCATTCTTGAATCGTTCCGTCACTCCGCCCCCAAAACAACTGACAAAAGAAGAATTCTATCTTCAATGCAGCTAAATAGTTCGTGGAAATCACCCTTCAGGAGCTTTAATGGCACCGAATAGTACTTCAATGCCTCTCGATAATAGACTGCCGTGCTCAATTGTGTCTGACTCACAGTAGCCAACTTTTACTAGTAAATCAGCAAACTCAATCGTCACTGATGTTGTTAGATGGGAAAGTCCCTCTGCTCTGTTGACTCGTCTAGGTATCTATCCCTATCCGCATTCTCACCCTCATACTGCCTTTCAATAACTGGTGGATGTGCAGTTTCATCAGCCCAATTTTTCTCCACGAGTGTACGCTTCTTGCTGATGGATTTGCAGCTCGTTGACTTTTTTGGCAGGAAACAGAGCAATACTTCAAAACAATCTTAGCGGACGTGGTTTTGCGGGGTATCAAGACTAGATCTCACTCGATCTCGTTGACAAGAGAGAGATGAAACAGAGTATCGGGCCATGATGGTTGCACGAGATGCCGCTTATGAGAGGCAAATCTACGCCCAGCCAGAGACTTGTCGGTTCACTTTGCCTGATAATGATAAATGAATAGAGAGAGAGAAAAAGTAACGTAAGAATTGCTCAAATAAGACTTATAAAGATCTTTGGATGAGACGATATGAAAACTTACACCGAGCACAACGAAGGGAGGCAGGTTGACGACATTTGCCACAACTTGCGCCACCACTACCGATGCCGCCGACGACTCTCTGGACGCGTTCCGGAAGTTTGGAGTAATCGTGATCTATATCATTCATACTGAGTATTGTTCTAGATGTTGGCGAGAGAGACCGCGAGAGGTGAAATGCGAAGGTTGGAGGCGGAGTTGAGTTTGGCGAATGAGAGCGTATGAGCAATAAAAAGCCATGGCCATTGATGAGATTGTCGCAGATTTGTTGTCATGGTTTGATGTCCGTTACCGGTTCCCGCAAAACAGGACCCAATATAGCTCTGAGATTTAGAAAAGCTACAAAGTAGAGTAATCTTAAAAGCCACCCGCCCAGATATAACATGGCCAAGCTAGTACACAACAAAGATTCAACACACTCCCGCCAATAAAGTATCTTCATCAAAGTCTAGCAGAATAGAGCAAGCAAAGCTGAAAGGTAGTGTCTCATTGGATAGTTTTTAGTCAGAACTCAGGACACATAACCCACTATCACAAAAGGGCTGTATCACAGGGTACATACCTGCTAATTTGTGGCTAAAACCTGAATGTCTTTGCCAGGCACTGGAAGCTCATTTACGAGACCTGGTGCCTCTGATATTATGGTCATATCTAGCTTCTGTTTCTAGATACTGTAGATATGCATCTGTCCCATGAAAGGTGTAGAGAATTAGGTTTGGTTAACCTAAGCTCATTTACGAGAACCATACGGCGGACGGTAGTGTTTGATACATCCAGTACATTGTATGCAGAAACCTCGCATAATCATTCTCTCTCCCATAGTCAATATCATTTTGAACATCACATCTCTAGAGACCTAGACATCTCATCTATTTTCATTTTGTTTTCTCGAATAAAGGCACATCGAAACATCTCATATTATACCTCTATCCCTTTGACATGCCTCACACACGCCACGCCACTCATAATAAATTCGTATCTATATCCATCATTATTTTTTGCCAGCACCCTGATCAAAAGATATCGAATACCCCCCACTCTTCGGATCCTGCACCGCATTAAAACTATCCAAACTCAATCCAAAGTTGCTCAATAAACTATTCCCCAAATCCTTCAACTTGCCCATCGTCTCCTCCTTCAATTGTTCCAATCGTTCGTTTTCAATTTTTTGCAACCTTGCCGCGTTTTTGCGCGCCACGGCGTTGGCGGGGTCTAATCTCACTGCGGTTCGGGCATCTTTTAATGCGTCTTCGGTGTTTTCGATGCGTTCGTGTGCCGTGCAGCGGCGGAGGTAGGCTTTGACGTAGGTGGGGTTGTAGAGTAGGGCAACGTCGCAATCGTCGATTACCTCGCCGTTGCGGCCGAGGTGGAGGAGTGTGGCGGCACGATTGGCGTAGTAGACGGCAAGTTTGGTTCCGTAGACATGTCGTGGTGGGGAGAAGGTCTCTACAGGTTTATCATCCTCCTCTTCCTCTTCTTCATCCTTCTTGTCCTCACTACCACTACTGTTCGCCGCGGAAGAAGAGGAATTCTTCGCCCTTCTCTTTTCATTCGCCTTCCGTTGCTTCTCCATCATCCTCTCCCTATTATCCTCCTCGAATTCATCTCGTAACTTGATCATTTCCTCTCCCGTAGGTCCAATGCCTTCACCAGACGGACACGCCTCGATTGCATCCGTGTAGTAATCACATGCATCCAGATGATTCCCTTGTTTGAATTCATTGTTGCCCAGATCCTTGAGCTTTTCGGATGCATCGATTGGACTACTTCGTTTGCTCTCTTCTTCTTTCGCCTTTTTGGCTGGCGATTCGGGCGTGGTCGCCGTGACTCCCCCGCCGACTTCGTAGACGACTCCCTCTCCGCCATCGCCGTCGGCCGCGGCGCCGAGGTCGAAGCCTTCGCTGTCGAATTTGGTTTGTTTTGCAGACATTTGCGGTTGGGAGATTGAAATCGAAGAGGAGATTTTCTGCGGAAATTGGGCAATTGGAATCTGAGAGAGTCTGGGATGAGAGGGCGCACGCAATTCGACTCGACTGAGACCGTCTGTCCGCCCCACCTCCCCAACTAACAACGCGACAAAACAACAAAAGCAAGCAAAACTCACCAAAACTGAGCAAAAAAATAGACCTTGACCATGGCGTCCGGTCCACCGCCGCCGCCTCCCCCACCACCGGGAGGGCAGCAATACAATCCAAATCAGCAGCAATACCCTCCAGGTGAGTATTTATTAGTTTCATGTCACAATTTCTTCATTTTTTTCACATTGTCTCGTATCGTTTTTTTTGGCTCTTTGAAAAAAAAAAATGTGCGGACGACAAGAGATCTTGATCTCGAGGAGTGGAGATTTTGGTGCGCATAATATGCCACCCTACGAATGAAGCCAATGATTTAATCTATCGCATCTGAATCACATTCATGTTGAATATTACGATAAGGGATTTATATGATGGCTTCTTTCTTTTCGTTGCCGTTGGCTCTTGAAAAACAAGGATATCTGGGTCGATCGGCGCGGTGTATGCTGTGATGGCTCTATCGTATCAGATAGTTTCGAAGGCATCTCCATCAATAGAATTTTCATACCAAGACTATTCTGTCTATCGTTTTACGTGTTTAGTTGTTTTAATGTTCATATCTTGTGCTCACACCATGAACCATATCTTTCTAATATTTTTAACTACGAAAAGGCATGATGCCTCCCCCTGGCATGGCTCCACCACCGCCACCTCCAGGCATGACACTTCCTCCGGTAAGTTCTCTATTTCCATCCTATTTTCAACCGCTTCTGATACGTGTGTTTCCTCATATTATAGCTATATTTCACCCATCTTTGAAATATTGTAAAAACAGGGCATGTTACCCCCTCCAGGGATGGCTCCAATTCCAAACAATGGCATGGGCGGATTACCTCCCCCGCCGCCTCCTCCTCCGGGTATGATGCCACCTGGCATGGTTCCTCCTGGTATGATGGCTCCGGTAAGTTTGGTTTGATATATTATAGGCAACTGCTTCCAATAATTTTTATATCAGAGATATTATTTTTTACACACATTCTAATATCAGATATTCACATTTTGTTTTGATCCTCTAGCCTGGCATGATGATGGCTCCTCCTGGTATGATTCCAGTGAGTTTCAAACAAGCAATGATCATTGTGTCTTTCTATTTGCTTTGTATACAAATTATTGCAGACTTTCAATGCACACTTCTAATATCAGAATCTATTTTACTTTTTCACCTCCTTTTCGATAGCCGGGCATGGCCCCTCCTGGAATGGGTCCTCCAGGCATGATGGCTCCGGTAAGTGCGAAACAGAGCAATTGTACATCTTTCATGAAACATGTACAGTATTTCTAATACACATACTAATCAAAAGCTGCATATCGCTCCCCATTTTTATATAGCCTGGCATGATGGGAATGCCGCCTCCCGGCATGATGGCCCCTCCAAACATGATGCCCCCAGGATATCTCCAAGGACCACCACCCCAGTATACCCATTCCTTACCCCCAAAGCCAACAGCCCCCCAACCACTCTCCCTCACCGAAAAATCCAAACGATGGAACAAACTCCAATCCAAACGCTACTCCCACCGCCGTCGCTTCGCCGCCCTAAACTCCACCGGCACAGGGCTCGCCGCCCCCCAAAAGGAATTGTTACCCCCCGAACACGTGCGTAAAATCCTGGCCGATCACGGCGACATGTCCTCCAAACGCTATTCTAGTGACAAGCGCATCTACCTGGGAGCATTGAAATATGTCCCCCACGCGATATTTAAATTGTTGGAGAATATGCCCATGCCGTGGGAGAATGTGAGGACGGTTCCAGTGTTGTACCATGTTACCGGGGCCATATCCTTTGTGAACGAGGTGCCCAAGGTGATTGAACCAGTGTATTTGGCCCAATGGGGGAGTGCCTGGGTGATGATGCGACGCGAAAAAAGGGACAGGAGGCATTTTAAGCGAATGAGATTCCCACCGTTTGATGATGAGGAACCAGTGTTGGATTACGCCGATCATATTTTGGATGTGGAGCCTCCGGAACCTATTCGGATGGAGTTTGGGAACGAGGAGGATAGTGATGATGAGGGGAATTTGGAGGATGTGGAAAGGTTTGTGGCTAGTTGGTTGTATGATCATAAGCCGTTGGCGGAGCCGGTGGATTATGATGAGTTTGAGGACAGTGATTCTGAGGATGATGACGATTCCGAAGCGGGAAGTCGCCGTCGTGGTCGTAAAAATGACGAGCTCGCCGGTTTCCGCGTCCCCGGCGGCCGATACACCAACGGACCATCCTACCGCAAATGGCGCCTCCCCACCCCCGTAATGTCGACGCTCTACCGCCTCGCCTCCCCCCTCGTATCCACCCACCTGCTCGATCCCAACCACCGTCATTTGTTCGCCCTCCCCGAATTTCTGACCGCCAAGGCGCTCAACGTTGCCATCCCGGGGGGGCCAAAGTTCGAACCTCTTTATAGAGACGTTCCCGAGAAGGAAGAGGAGGATTGGAACGAGTTTAACGACGTCAATAAGATCATCATTCGGCATCCCATTCGGAGCGAGTATCGTATTGCATTCTCGCACGTGTACAATTCAAGGCCGAGGAAGGTTGTTGTCGGGGGAGGGGGATATCACCACCCGCAGCTTTGTTACGTTGGCGAGGAGGAGGACGAGGAGAATGCCGAGGCTACCGGAGGTGCATGCTTTCATACGTATTCGTCGGGGTTGAATCCCATATTGAGGGTGGAGGAGCGTGATTACCGATTGGAATCGGGACGAAATGATACGGTCATGGGGGTGGAGGATGAGTTTAACGAAGATGTCATGCTTCCATTGGTGGGAGAGACGGATGAAGAGTACGAAGGCGATGATGAGGATGATGTGTGGCTTATGCACGACGATCTCGACGACGAGGAGGATGATTTTGCCGCTCCTGACGGAGCGTTGTGGGGGGTGGACGAGGAGGTCAAAGCCTCGGTATGCCTCCGCCCACTCCTGTCCACCGTGCCCCTCTCCACCTCCAGGACCGGGCCCGGGATTTCTCTCTATTTTGCCCCGCGGCCATTCCACCTCCGCTCGGGACGTACCCGCCGTACGATCGACGTGCCCCTCATTGGACACTGGGCGAGGGAACGTGTCTCGCGAGAAATGAACTACCCCACCAAGGTCCGCGTGTCGTATCAAAAGCTACTCAAGAATTGGGTATTGAATCAACTGCACTCCCGCCCAAATGTCAAGAAAACAAAAAAGGTGTTATTCAAAAGTCTCAAGGCTACCAAGTTCTTCCAGTGTACTGAATTGGATTGGGTCGAGGTGGGCTTACAAGTGTGCCGCCAGGGACACAACATGTTGAATCTATTGATCAACCGAAAACAATTGAATTATCTGCATTTGGATTACAACTTCAACTTGAAGCCCACCAAGACTCTAACGACGAAGGAACGTAAGAAGAGTCGATTCGGTAATGCGTTCCATTTGACGAGGGAGATATTGAGGCTGACCAAGCTAGTTGTGGATAGTCACGTGCAGTACCGATTAGGGAATATCGATGCGTACCAGCTGGCGGATGGGTTGCAGTACACGTTCAATCACGTGGGTCAATTGACGGGAATGTATCGGTACAAGTACCGGCTCATGCGTCAGATTCGAATGTGCAAGGATCTCAAGCACTTGATTTATTATCGCTTTAATACTGGTCCCGTGGGGAAAGGACCGGGTGTGGGATTCTGGGCGCCCAGTTGGCGCGTTTGGTTATTCTTCCTTCGGGGGATTGTTCCTCTGTTGGAGCGTTGGTTGGGGAATTTGCTGGCACGTCAGTTTGAGGGGCGGCATTCGAAGGCGGTGGCGAAGAATGTGACGAAGCAACGTGTGGAGAGTCATTTTGATTTGGAGTTGCGTGCCAGTGTCATGCATGACATTTTGGATATGATGCCCCAGGGAGTGAAGCAGAACAAGAGTCGTGTTATTCTGTCTCACTTGAGCGAGGCTTTTAGGTGTTGGAAGGCGAATATTCCGTGGAAGGTCCCAGGTATGCCTGCTCCTATTGAGAATATGATCTTGAGGTATGTCAAGGCCAAGGCAGATTGGTGGACGAACATTGCGCATTACAACCGCGAACGTATCAAGCGGGGCGGGACGGTGGATAAGACTGTGGTGAAGAAGAATTTGGGAAGGCTGACCCGTTTGTGGCTCAAGGCCGAGCAGGAGCGGCAGCATAATTACCTCAAGGATGGTCCGTACGTCTCGGCGGAGGAGGCCGTGGCCATTTACACCACCACCGTGCATTGGTTGGAGAGTCGGAAGTTTACGCCCATTCCCTTTCCTCCATTGTCGTACAAGCATGATACCAAGCTTTTGATTTTGGCACTCGAAAGGCTTAAGGAGGGATTTGGGTTGCAGATTCGTCTTAACAGTGCGGCACGTGAGGAATTGGGTCTTATTGAACAAGCGTACGATAATCCGCATGAGGCGTTGAGTCGGATCAAGCGTCATCTGCTCACCATGCGCACGTTCAAGGAGGTGGGGATTGAGTTTATGGATATGTACTCGCACCTTTCCCCTGTGTATAACATTGAGCCGCTCGAGAAGATTACCGATGCCTACCTTGATCAATACCTTTGGTACGAGGCAGATAAGCGTCATCTTTTCCCCAATTGGATCAAGCCTGCGGATTCAGAACCTCCTCCCCTGTTGGTCTACAAGTGGTGTCAGGGCGTGAACAACCTCGAGAATGTTTGGGATGTGGACGACACTGGGGAGAGTGTCGTCATGATGCAGTCTCAGTTTGAGAAGATGTATGAGAAGATTGACTTGACGCTTCTTAACCGTCTCCTGCGTCTGATTGTCGATCACAACATTGCCGACTACATGACCGCCAAGAACAATGTGTCTATCAGCTACAAGGACATGATGCACACCAACTCGTATGGGTTGATTCGTGGCCTGCAATTCTCGTCGTTCATTGTGCAGTACTACGGGCTTGTTCTTGACCTGCTCGTCCTCGGTCTCACTCGCGCGAGTGAACTGGCCGGGATGCCACAGCGCCCAAATGAATACTTGACTTTTGCCGACGTTGAGACGGAAGTCAGTCACCCCATTCGTCTGTACACCCGCTACATGGACAAGGTTTACATGTTGTTCAAGTTTGATGGTGAGGAGTCCAAGGACTTGATTCAACGCTACCTCATTGAGCACCCCGATCCCAATAATGAGAACGCTGTCGGATATCGTAACAAGACGTGCTGGCCACGGGATTGCCGCATGCGGTTGCTCAAGAGGGATGTCAATCTTGGAAGGGCCATTTTCTGGGATATTAAGAACCGCCTCCCTCGCAGCATCACTACTCTTGACTGGGACAACTCCTTTGCAAGTGTTTACAGTGCTGACAATCCCAACCTACTCTTTGATATGGTTGGGTTTGAGGTGCGCATCAAACCACTTCGGGCCAGTAGCAAGTCAATGTTGGGTGGGGCCGCTCCTACGGGAACAGTGCACAAGGATGGTGTTTGGAATTTGCAGAATGAAACCACCAAGGAAGTTACTGCCCAGGCACATTTGCGTGTCGAGGAAGAGGCCGTCCAAGCGTTCGACAATCGTATCCGTCAAGTTCTCATGAGTAGTGGCGCAACTACCTTCACCAAGATTGCAAACAAATGGAACACCGCTTTAATAGGGCTCATGACTTACTACCGAGAGGCCGTCTTGAATACTCAAGAGCTTCTTGACCTGCTCGTGAAGAATGAGAATAAGATCCAAACTCGTATCAAGATTGGCCTGAACAGTAAGATGCCTAGTCGTTTCCCACCTGTTGTCTTCTACTGCCCCAAGGAGTTGGGTGGCCTTGGAATGCTTTCAATGGGCCATGTATTGATCCCCCAGAGCGACCTCCGTTACAGCAAGCAGACTGATACCGGAGTGACTCATTTTCGTGCTGGTCTCAGTCACGATGCGGATCAACTCATTCCCAACTTGTTCCGATACTTGCAACCCTGGGAGAGTGAGTTTGTGGACTCCCAACGTGTGTGGGCGGAGTATGCACTGAAGCGCCAGGAGGCCAATGCGCAGAATAGGCGTTTGACACTCGAGGATTTGGAGGATTCGTGGGACCGTGGTATCCCTCGTATCAATACCCTCTTCAGTAAGGACCGGCACACTCTGGCTTATGACAGAGGTTGGCGTGTCAGGACCATCTTCAAGCAGTACCAAGTGCTTCGTGTGAACCCCTTCTGGTGGACTCATCAGCGCCATGATGGGAAATTGTGGAACCTCAATGCGTACCGTACTGATATGATCCAGGCGTTGGGTGGTGTTGAAGGGATTCTTGAGCACACATTGTTCAAGGGAACTTATTTCCCTACATGGGAGGGTCTCTTTTGGGAGAAGGCGTCAGGGTTCGAAGAGAGTATGAAGTTCAAGAAGCTGACCAATGCGCAGAGGTCAGGTTTGACCCAAATCCCCAACCGTCGCTTCACCTTGTGGTGGTCTCCCACCATTAATCGTGCGAATGTGTATGTTGGGTTCCAAGTCCAGCTTGACCTTACTGGAATCTTCATGCACGGTAAAATTCCCACCCTCAAAATCTCTCTGATTCAAATCTTCAGGTAAGCCTTTATTATCATGATGCCCTCATTAAACCGCTTCAACCATGAGAGACCTTTCTCACCTATTTTTTTTCTATCAACAGGGCACACTTGTGGCAAAAGGTTCATGAATCCATTACCATGGATATCGTGCAAGTCTTTGATCAAGAGTTGGACGCATTGGAGATTGAGAGTGTGCAGAAGGAGACGATCCATCCACGTAAATCGTACAAGATGAATAGCAGTTGTGCTGACTTGGTCTTGTTTGCAGCATACAAGTGGCCTGTGTCTAAGCCCAGTTTGCTTCATGATACCAAGGATAACTATGATGACGGAAATACTTCCAACAAATATTGGCTTGACATCCAACTCAGATGGGGAGACTTTGATTCCCATGATATTGAGCGCTACTCTAGGGCTAAGTTCCTTGATTACACAACTGACAACATGAGTATCTACCCTTCTCCGACTGGCTGCTTGGTTGCCATCGATTTAGCATACTCCCTCTACAGTGGCTTTGGCAATTACATTCCAGGAGGCAAGCCACTGTTGCAGCAAGCTATGGCCAAGATCATCAAGGCAAATCCTGCACTGTACGTCCTTCGCGAGCGCATTCGCAAGGGTCTTCAATTGTATTCCAGTGAACCTACTGAGCCTTATCTGAGCTCCCAAAACTATGGTGAGCTCTTCAGCAATCAAGTAATTTGGTTTGTTGACGACACCAATGTCTATCGTGTGACCATTCACAAGACATTTGAGGGTAACTTGACTACCAAGCCGATCAACGGTGCCATCTTCATTTTCAACCCTCGTACTGGACAGCTGTTCTTGAAAATCATCCACACCAGTGTCTGGGCAGGCCAAAAGCGCCTCTCTCAGTTGGCCAAGTGGAAAACGGCAGAAGAAGTCGCCGCTCTTATCCGATCTCTTCCCATTGAAGAGCAGCCCAAGCAAATCATTGTGACGAGGAAGGGTATGCTTGATCCACTTGAAGTTCATTGTTTGGATTTCCCAAACATTGTTCTCAAGGGATCAGAACTTCAGCTCCCATTCCAGGCAGCACTCAAGGTTGAGAAGTTTGGAGATTTGATTCTGCGTGCCACTGAGCCGCAGATGGTTCTGTTCAACATCTTTGACGATTGGCTGAAGACCATTTCTTCCTACACGGCCTTCTCGCGTTTAATCTTGATCCTCCGTGGCCTTCATGTGAATGTGGACAAGGTGAAAATCATCCTCAGACCAGATAACAGTGTGGTTACTGAACCCCATCATGTTTGGCCATCACTCACCGATGAGCAGTGGATCAAAGTGGAAGTTGCCTTGAAGGATCTCATTCTTGCAGACTACGGCAAGAAGAACAACGTCAATGTTTCAAGTTTGACGCAGAGTGAGATTCGTGATATCATTCTTGGTATGGAAATCTCTCCACCATCGTTGCAACGTCAACAGGTTGCTGAGATCGAAGCTCAGGCCAGGGAGCAATCACAAATGACTGCCACTACTACCAAAACTACCAATGTCCATGGTGAGCAGATCGTTGTTACCACTACAACGCAGTATGAGGCAGCAACATTCCACAGCAAGACTGATTGGAGGGTTCGTGCCATTAGTGCAACCAACCTCCACCTCCGTACCAAGCACATCTATGTTTCATCTGAGGATATCTCGGAAGAAGGACTCACTTATGTTCTGCCCAAGAACATCCTCAGCACTTTCATTACCATTGCCGACTTGCGTACACAGGTTGCTGGATATCTCTACGGAATCACTCCTCCTGATAATGACCAAGTCAGGGAAGTTAAGTGCATTGTGATGGTACCACAAGTTGGAAACCATCAGAGCGTGACACTACCGAAATCATTGCCTAACCACGAGATGCTTGATGGATTGGAGCCTCTTGGCTGGGTTCACACACAGCCCCATGAGTTGATTCAGAATGGTGTACAAGTACTGCCTGCTCCTGATGTCATCATGCACGCGGGAATTGTTGACGATAACAAGAAAGCATGGTCTGGTCAGAATGAAATTATCATCACCACATCTTTCACTCAGGGATCGTGCTCCTTGACTGCATACAAAGCCACTGACGCAGGACTGCAGTGGGGAAAGAAGAATCGTAATATTGCTGGTGGTGTGGCGAATGCACAGGGATATTCTTCTAGTTGCTATGAAAAGGTGCAGATGCTTCTGAGTGATCGGTTCCAGGGATTCTTCATGGTTCCTGAAGGTGGACTTGGTTGGAACTATAATTTCCAGGGTGTGAAGCACAACAAAGGAATGGAGTACTCTTTACGACTCGACACTCCAGAAAGGTTTTATGCTGAGTGCCACAGGCCTCAGCATTTCTTATCGTTTGTTCAGATGGAGGAGGGGGATGAGGCTGAAGATGCCGACTTGGAAGATTTCTTGGATTAGGAAGTAGTTGAAGTTTGACTGCATAACTGGGGATAAATTAATTCTATCATGATATTATGGTGATTGATGTGCTTTGCCGGGCTCACAATTTATGTTTGTGGTCGTCATGCTCGGTGCTGACACAAATCAGTGAATCTTTGCACTGGCAAGTTGAAGTCCCCATGAGTTGGCGCTGCGGCCATGTATTGTAGCGGCAGGTGGCAATCATCTCGCTTGTGTATCAATTGAAGATGAGTTTACAAGAATTTGTCACATTGACAACATATGGGAGTCTGTATACTATTACTTATTGTTCTTTGTCGCACTCTTCAGTTCCTTGAGCTTCGCCTTGCAATTTCGCCTTGCAATTGTCTTCCGTGATGGTGTTTTCGTATTTTTTCAACCAAGCTTGAGCAACTAGAGAAGCCTTATTGGCGTCATCTAGAGCCTTCCAAATTGAGCCAAGATTAATAGATTTGGATTTGCCATCACCCTTGGCGACAGTCAGGTTTAAACAGTATCTACTGTTCTTTTCGATCCAACTAACTCCCTTCTCCACTTCACCACCAGCCTTTTCAATCTTGCGCTTCGTGTCTTGTTTCTCGATTTTCTCGATAGATTTCACTAATACAAGATTGTAACTATTCGGAGGAGTCCTCCTGTC
>JALLAU010000478.1:0-15107 GCA_036939495.1 Thalassiosira hispida | reverse complement strand
GTCGTCAATGACCAACTTCCATAGTCGCTGAAGCATTTCCTATTCAGCTCTACATTCATTAATGCCCACAGTGGCATTCACTCCTCCATGTTTTTTCTTTTCTAATTTCGGCTGACTCAAGGTCCATCTGCTTCCAATCGCAGCCGACTCAAAGCCCCCAAATGTAGCCCGAGAACGAAGCAAAAATTTGGTTTTCAATTTATCTCGCGACCTGTATTGGATGTACCTGCACTCACCTACAAAATGATTACACCTAGATATCTATTATTGATTCACACATATCATTTTCCTGGTCCGAAGCGTTGTATTGATTGAGTGTGACAGAACGAGTCCAGATGTATCAGCGTCCAATGTTACACTTTTGGCATTCTTCCGTTTACAATTCTTGGGGAATTAGAGTAAATCAAATTACGAGTGGGAGAAAAAATTGAAGTTGAAGAATCAAGAGAAAAGATACAGTTCTACTCCCTTACGGAAGCCATATGATTGCAACGCTTTTGCATGGGCTCCCCAGTCTTGATCGAGCCAATACGAAGAGGTAACATACTCATTTGCAAGTGCTGCATACATCCTCGTTTTCCAAAAATAGCATATCGTTCTTTTGTCATTGCTTCTATGGTAGCATGCCAAAGCATTGAGGTGGAATAAACCTGCTGGTGGTGGAGACAGTAAATACTTTGACTAGATACATTTCAGCCCTTGGTCCCATACTACTTGTATCTTCTTGCATAGATTTGAGAATAGAGAAAATAATGAATATCTAGGGATGATATATGATATGCATCATGATGGATGAAGTATTTTTGCTTCATGAAATTTCTTGGAACGTATTATGCAGAGGACCACTATGGTGGGATATGGTGGAGGCAACGGGAGCGTCATGAATGCAGTCTTCCTACCTCATTGGAGAGAATTTGCTAGGGCACTAGAGCTAGAACAATACCTTGAAATGTCCATCTAAAGAGGAGAAGTCTCGTTTTAGCTGAGATATTATGGAACTACCCATGGAAGTACTCGATGCTTTGGGTCGGTTCACTCCCCCACTTCGAACAATAGCTTTGGACGCATGGGTGTCCACTTCTCACTCGATTACAAGATTTGTATTTGGATCGCAATCCATTTGAAAATACAGATGACTTCAACCACTAGTCAATGATCCCCTTACATTGAAAGGACAAAGCTAGTCGGCTGTAGAGGTGGAAAACTGAATGGCTTTGAAATGTTGTGCTTAATCTCAGCTGGAACGAGGCTAAAAGAAAGTGATCTTTCTGTTAATGATATCAGCACAGATGGAAGCACCATTATCAGACTTCTCGAAGCTAATCCGACTTTACAGAATCTTCAACTGCGAGGAAACCAACTTGATGATAGAGATGCAAATTAAATTGCAAGTGCATTGGAACACAATATCAAATACCCTTGCGATTCCTTGATCTTGGGGACACATCTGTACCCTGATTGTACTACCTGGGAAGCATTGCGCAATGCAGAGTTCGATTATTCGAGCTTGAATCCCGCTGTATGCTCATACCACACATGTTGCATCATGTAGTTGATTTTGATGGGGATTTTCGGTATTCGTGGACCAAAGGGAGCTCAGAATGGAAAATATATCTACTTGGTGAGGTTCCTCTTGAGCTAATGCCTGACTTTCATCCTGACATAGGCAATTTTTCGTTCCAAAACTACTTGCTATATAATCGAACTTACTTGCTATATTCAATTCACGACTTAATATTCTTTCGGTTGATGACATACTCGTTGGTGGGATAAGGCACTGTCTATTTTTGAATCTTTGAGTAGTTGCTGTTGAAGAAAAGAGTGATTTGGCAAATAAGCGAATCAATGCCTCAGTTTGAGACATTGTATGATGTCTAACTAGCAATAACAACGCTACTTCGACTCCAACTGGAACCACACACACAGGTTACTGGCGCACGCGGCTAAATTTACCTTTTACAGATGATGAGCCTCGTTAAAATGCGGCTAGACGAAAGTGACATCCTGCAGATCTATGTCGCCATCCAAGTAGCTGAGAGTATGCTCTCCAGCCCGTGCCTGGATGTCTCTGTGGTGCTTTACCATTTCCTCGACCAACCTCCAAGCGGTGGCAAAGTCTAACCTCCCATTTTCGGAACTACACAGAGCACGTTGCATAGCAACCATCAAATCTCTTATGTCATCTCCACTAAACCCACGAGTCGCCGCGATAACGTCTTCAAGATGCTCGCCAGTCATCATATCATCCTCTATTGACATGGCAATTGGCGGTTGCCTTGTCAAAAATTGAGTGAGCCGAGACTTGAACGAAAATTCATTTGCCTGGTTTCGTTCATAGACGTATCTTTGAACACAAACATCGAAATACAGGTTTATCATATCATTTCTGCATTTAGCATCGGGTAGGGGCAAGAAAATGCGTTCGTCGAAACAATCTAACACTTCCCGATCCAGGTCTTGATCACTGTTGATGCATGCAAATAAAGAACAATGAACTGGTGAGAATACGACTTGAGCTCTGGGAGAGGAGATGCTAGCTACCAATTCATTATGACTCACCGATTTGTTGATAGGACCAATATTATATCTTTTCGGATACGCTTCATGTTGTGCAAAAATGTGCTGAGAGCATTATTCTTGTTCGCCTCCGTGTCATTCATCAGAGAAGACTCGGTCGACCCCAGAAAGGCCTCTGCGTCATCAAAGAAGAGAAGCATGCCATTGCCATTGGTTGACAGTTTAGCCCACGAGAATAGGGTCTGGATCTGCGATACTGACTCTACACCAGTCGTGATGATATCTCGCCCACTGACATGGGCAAAATCAATACCGATTACTTTGGCCAACCTCTTTGCTGTTATAGCCTTCCCTGCACCATTTGGTCCGTGTAATAACAAATGTCTAAATGGAGCTTTACGCCTGCGTGCATTGCATGAAAGCCGAAGAAAATCAAGGATGGTTTCTTTTATCTCCTTGGGAAATATGACTTGATCAAATTCTGCATCAATAGAAGGACAATCATTGCTATCACTCTTCAATGGAAAACAATAGTTTGCGAACGTGTCAACGGCATTTGGAATGCACGACGGCTTGGAACTTCGTGTTGTTTCCTTTACGACTCGTGGCTTCGCTTCAAGAATTATTCTAATGAATGGAGCCATTGCCCATGTAAACATCCCTGCAGCTCCAAAAGTGATGATGAACCCGAATATGATAACAGCATCGTGTATTGCCGAGTTATCGCCACTGTGAAGGACTACATCAGCAATGCGCATTGTTTATCGTATTGTTTTTATCAATGGCGAAGATGATGTGGAAAAGTACCGAGTTCTTCTCATCTGTTCTGCAAAGAGAAGTGGAATCAACAAGGTGTGTTTTGTTGGGGAAGAACATGGTTTTGGCCGTTGTTTACTTCAGATTATTTTCGGTTTTGGTTACATTTTTTGTAAAATTGGCAAGGATGGGCTCGAATATGCACCATATCCAAAGAAGCTGGATTTATGCTGTTTGATGTGTACTTCTGGGTCGTGGATAAAAGCCATGAGGATCTAATTGCAGTCTGTGTCAGGTATGGCTGCATGGTGTATGATGGCCGCGTGTGGTGTGTGACTGGTGCTGGTGGTATCCATATGTTCATGTGGTGGCTAGGCTGCATTGATGGCGGTATCCTCCGGTATCCACTCGAGGCGGGTATCCGGTATCATTCTTTGCTCTGCATAATTATTGACAAATAATGGATAGTGTGGATATCGCCATCACCACGTCGCAACCACGCCACGTGGAATACCGCCCCGGCCATACGACCATACACAGAGGTATTTCCCTATTACCGCTGACCATACATTGCGATCGACTCCGCATAATTTTCAACTAGAGAGGGCCAAGAACAAGGCCGATGCGCAAAGCCAATCAATCCAGCAGAATCTGCGCTCCTTCGACCCTAAAAGTGAATTTGATAGCTCTGGGCTCTGGCATCGCTGGGGAGTTTTTTTGTCGTCTGATGTAGAGAGATATCAGTCATGACTGGTTCTGGATAGATCTGGTATGCGGGGAATTGTAGATCATCGCGCCATCCATCGATCCATCTTCCCCCACGACTATCCTCAATCTATAACAATTGCCACTTGCTCATAAAACAACCACCCACCCTCTGATAACACTCTTCTATTCCATAAAGCACGCGAGAAACATGCCGTCCAGGAAGCGCAACGAAGGAAAGGCAAGGAAGAACGAGGCGATGGAGCAGCAAGAGCGCGAGCAACGGTAAGAACGAGAAAACCAGCAGATCTTGAATCAGCTAATAAGCAGCAATGGGCGCCCGCCGCTTCTAGCGAGAGATACCTGTGGCGCCTTAGTGAGGACCGTTGAAGAATCTTTGGTGGGGTGTTTGATGCCAATGGCCAGACTCGCCTAGATACAATATCGATCCTATCATTAGTGCTTGAAACATAAATAAACCAAGATATGCAACCTATTCTCTTATCTATCACATTTACCAGTATGGTGCGGTAGGATTTGACTCCAAGTACTGCTTCAGCTTCCTGGCATCGTCATAAGATGAAATCACGCCAGGTTTTCCGACATTCTCGTCAAACAAGTCTTCTGCTTTGCGATTGTAGACCCTCGTCGAGACCGCCCTGCGTTCTGGGGACATAAAGTACTGATCGTAAAATTCAAGCACTCGCTTTTTCAGCTCGGCTGCTGATTTGAATACGCGAGTATCTGGTTCATTGCCATCTTTGGGATCGTCCAAGGTGAGCACATCGGCAAACTTCTCCACACGGTCAAAGACTGGATTCTTAAAGTGCTCACTGTGAGGAACAGTTGACAAAATTTCGCCCCACACCGACGATATCTCCTCCGAGAGTTTAATGTCCTTCTCCAACAGATTAGCCTTGACCGCTTTTGCTTCCATCGCAAATCGCTCGTCAGGCATCTCTTCCAATTCCTGACGAAATTGCTCAACCCATCTCAAGCATCGCTCCTCTAATCCAGGTGGTAAAGTATTTGACGACTGAACCAATACACAGAAGGCGTTGAATCCTCCATTCATCTTTTTCACGAAGGCACTTACGATATATCCAAGCTGTTCCTTTGTACGTAATTGGTTGAATGCCGAGTTGTATGCAATGGATCCAATAAGTTCTTGGATAGCAAGTCCTTCGAAGCCAAGTTCGGAGCTGGAGGCTGTCTGCATCAATAATTCAACAGAGTTGTTTTCCTCGCTCTCACTGTGGGCAACCGCCTCACAAACAATTGGGACTTCGCTTGCGTCCGTAGATGAACCAAATATTTTAGTAGCTTCTGCCTTGTTTGGTAATCTCAACGATCGAAAGCGTGGCGTTTCATCATCAATCAACGGACGCTTCTTTAGAAAATGGTTGGAGATCACGTCTGCAACTTCTTTAGACCCTTTCTCGTCAATGTTACCGATGCATAGGGATACAGCTTTCGTTCGGCCAAATAGGCACTGCTCTGCAATCTCCGCGCACTCTTTCATTGTAAGAGGCTCTGCTTCAGCATCAGGACCCTCCATTTCTCCTACGTAGTCATTAATGTGCCAGACTGGCGTCTCGCAGAGCTGTTGCGTAACGGACACATTGCAAACAGTGTCAGTAAAAAAGATGAGAGTTTTAGTGGGACAACTTATCGCCACGAAACAAGGGATTTCTCACCATTCTCAGATTGTAGGTCCCCGTTTCGTAGGGGCTTTCGAAGATGTAATTCTTTGTCTGTCTCAACAGATTCTCTTTCGCCTTATTGAATATCTCAGAAAGAGCTGGATGAGCCTCATCACCCTCCTTCATCTCGTCAATCAAGCTTGCAATACGGCTCGTGACAACATCTAGCAGGTGGGGTAGCTTCTCAGAGTAACCACTAACAGACAGTTGGTACGCACTGGGAACGCAAGCCACATTGTAGTTGCAGCCTGCTACCGATGCATCGTACACGTAGCTGTTCAGATCGTCACTCAGCACTTTTTGGAAGAGCCGGTTGAGCGTGATGGTTCTAGGAGAACGATAAATGTTAGGAGACACCAATTGGAGCCGAATCGATGTTTTAGGAACGCGGAAGGTTCTGTCCATTTTATGCCACATTCGCAGTTTGGGGGTGTCAACTGAATTAATTCAATGCAGAAAAAATGGTCATTAGCAATAGTTGCATTATGAAATAGAAATAATAATTGTCGCCTCAGTATATACCACCAACATTACGAATATATATATAACTCGTGTTGGCAGCTACTCAAACATGAGATATTTTTCGCTTCCATCTATCCCCATTGCTGACTGATCATGGCATGATTGAAAAAGCACATTGCCAGCTCAAAGAGGGGGAATATATCCAGGCCCTAACTATAGAATTGGTAACAAAACATGGTTGTTTCAACTATCTCACCTAGGAGCTTGGGGAGCTCTTTTCTGTAGTCAAAGTCAGGATTAAAGTCGGCTTGATGTTCTGGATCGTCGCAGCGAAGAGACAAATCTTCCGGAATGAATTCATTCAAGCCAGGGAGGCGAAGACGGGAGTCGATCTCAGTGGGGTGGTTCCATTCCTCGGCTAATTCGTCGGAAACCCGAATTTGACGATATTTGGCACCGTATCTCTGAAAGTGAAGAGGCATGAAGTGTGTTAGATATCAAGCAATCTTGAGCACAGCCATATAATATTGATAATGAATTACACACCTCTTCCGTCTGCCACTCTGCATCACGTGCACTGACTTCAGACTTTTCAATCTTCTCGTCTCCAAGTTCTGGCCCAGTGATAACAACCAAGCTATTTTGGGGGTTCATCCGTTCCAGGAACGCCCGTGCTACCTCAACATCATATTCTCCAACTTCGGCGGATCCCAACAATATTTTCGACGGCTCATAGTCAAAGAGCTTCTCCGCCGCAGAGGAACAAAAGTCCGTGGGGTCTCCCATCTCGCGGAATTTGAAGGATGACTCAGTTATCGTCTTCAGCTCATTGTGGTACTGCTCGATGACACCATGTGGATCATTCATGACAGCATCTTTGATCAAGGCAAACCACTGCCAGGTCTTGGCAAGGACCTGGTCGCGTTCTTTCATACCCTTTGGAGTTAGTGTGATGGCAATGTTTGTCAAACAAAAGTCGGAGGTTGATATGCCTGTACCTGATGCAAGACTATTGATCCATCCTTCCTCCATCAACACATGGTGCAAGCTTCCCGGGCTCTCGTGTCCCACCAAATGAGACAATACCCTGAAAGGCATTGACTCTCTCAAAACAGGATCCATCAAGGGTGGCACCGAGGAAAAGATTTTCAGTGTCCTTGACTCGACGAGGGGAACGACCTCCCTCAATAGTCCCAATTGTTCAGTGCCAAAGGCAACGTTGGGGGAATAGGTCGAGTGCTCCGTCTGAAAGACAAAGTTATCGTTTTCATCACGCAAATGCGTCCCTTCTTTCAACATACCTGCTTTCATCTGGTCAACAATCCCATTTGCAATATATCCAGGAGGGGGAGCACGGACGGTTCCAAAGGCATTCTCCACAGTCTTCTGTAAATCATCCAAACTCGCACGTCCAACGACACAAAGACGAAGGTTGCCCGCGTGATACTTATCCGTCCAGAATTTTACAAGGGCCTCCCGTGGCGATTTCCCGCCTCCAAAGAAGTCTACACTCTCCTCCTGGCCCTCTTCCTGCTTCAGAGCATCATCCCCGCCATCCGTCAGCGTATTATAATTCCCACAACCAAACTTGGAAAAGGGATGGTCGACCGACGAACCATGCTTGAGAAGCTGGAAGCTCCGCCAATTATCAGCGGTACGACCATTCAGATACTCGGAATTCACCGCCCTCAATTCCCGTTCGAGCATGGCTTCGTCAAAGGTGGGGGCGATGAAGAATTGAGAAAAGCGATCCAATGCACCCGACAGTGCCGATGAAGTCCCTGACGTTTTCACTTGGCCTTCCTCTCCATCTTCGGCATGGTCGAGAGGACTGACATTAAAGTAATAGTTAGTGTCCTCCATGTCCGTGTAGGCATTACTCATGCCACCATTCCTCCCCAAGAAATCTTCATATTCATCTTCCTTGGGATACTTTTCCGTGCCCAAGAAGAGCATGTGTTCGTGGAAGTGAGCAAGCCCCGCACGGTTGGGAGGATCGTCGAAGTGGCCCGCACGTACGTGGACGGAGGCAGCCTCGACGTCGGTGGCGGGGTCCGAGGCTAGGAGGACGGTGAGCTGATTGGGAAGTGTGATGGCGCGATATTGACGTTTTTCGGGGAGGGATTTGATAAACTCCGAGTCCTCTGCCAAGATGACTGTTTCTGTGGCTTCTTTTGTGGCCTGCAAAGAGGATGTATCGATAGCCTCCAATGTAGCCAGAGATGGGGATGATGAAGCGGCTGAATCCAAAATAACCTCACTGGTATCTGAAGGATTCTCCCACAACTTACTATTAGCCCGACTAATGAAGGTATTAGGCCGATGGAATGGATTGGCAAAGGCTTGGGCCCCTCCAACAAGAAGGGAAAAATGGGAAATGGATGTTCGCATCTTGAAATGTCTTTCTATGTATTTTGTTGTTGTCTGTATGAATACCTTCTGGGTTCTTCGTGCCAACAAAATGTTGCCACTCTTCTTCAGTATGGTGTTGATAATGTTTACAGCTCTTGAGCCAAAAGAAGTGCCCAAATGAAATGACCAAAGTAAAAGTAAAGGACGCAGTAGTTGATGATAAAGATTTCCCAACTAGTAGAGTGAGAAAAATAGTAGAGAGAATGAGCGATTATCAGTGACGTAATGAGAATTGCAATTGCTGAATGACTCAGTCTCATTTATTGGCCATAGCACCCAGTTTGAACTTCGTATGATGATGGTGATGGATAATGGAGACAGTATAGAAATATGTGGCAAAATAATGAGCGAATGCCCCCATGAATGAATAATTCATGGAAAAACATCACATGGCTTATATTCACTGAAGCCACATCAGACCAAATTAGACCCCCCAATTGAATGTCCCCCCCACGCCATCCCTCCACGCAGCACCCATCACACAGCCGAGCAACAATGGGACCAGACAAAAATCATACCAAGGGCCTTCAATCATCAATAGCAACAGATGATCAAAACCTCACATCTACCTCCCCCTTCGCTGACACAACGCATCTTATATTTTTATCATCCGACGCGCTGCAGATATCAGTCGAGCTATCAGCTGCAACTGCAAGGGTACAATAGCGGATAGCGGTCGACACCGAGCACTAAGTACTAAGAGTTATAGAGCGGCGCAAACACAAAAAAGATACAACACAGTACAACGCTCGGGCAAATTGCGGCACCCAATGGCATCATCGCAGACTCACCTGTCACCAAAAAATTAGCCGACAATGAGGAGTGTAGGGGAGAGTACTAATCTGCCAACTGAATAGCTGTCGTCGGTCGGCGTGCGTGTGGCGTGGCCGAACAATGACAAAGAAGACGAAAGAGGTACTAGGGAGTAGGGAGAGAAGAAGAGGCGGGTGGCGGGATGCATACCAGGCTGGCGGGAAGCGGCGCGCCTAAATTTCCTAGATATCTTGGCGATCTATTCCGACGTCGTACGTACCTACCTGTAGTACTGTTATCGCCAACTCCTGTCTACACCACTCACCATGACGACAGATGACGACGATAGCCAACCATTCCGCCGAAACCAAACAGGCAGAGCTCAATCTCAATGCAACCATGGAAGAATACCTCCTACCCCTACGCACTCCCTGTGTCTACTACGATCCCCAATTCCTCTCCGAATCCGAAGCCAATGAAGCATATGAAGATTTACTCAAGGACACGCCATGGGAGAAAACTGCCAAGATCAATCGTTGGGTTACGTTGATGGAGCTTCCCAAAGATGGTGGTAATGTTGAAGGTAAATCAGCAGAAGATGATACGAAGGAAGGTACAGGATATCGCTACCGAGACGCGCCCGGTGCATCCATCATCGGTTTCCCTCCCGTAGTACACAAGCTCAAGCTGTTAGCCGAGGAATGGTACAATTCACGAAACCCTAACAACAAAGAGCCGGTGGAATTCAACGTCTGCCTCCTAAACTACTACCAAGACGGATCCCAACGCATAGGATGGCATTCCGACCGCGAAGAACTCGGCCGCACCACACCCATCGCCTCCATCTCCCTCGGGGCCAAACGTCAATTCCTAATCCGTTCCAAGACGGATGGTGTTCGTGATCGAGCTTCCATTGGCATGGTAAATGGAAGTGTGGTCGTCATGGAGAATGTGTGTCAGTTAAAGTATTTGCATAGCGTTCCCAAGGAGGGAGAGGTTGTGGACGGTAGAATCAATTTGACATTTCGATGCAAGCAGGAGGGGTCGGAGGAGACTACGGCGGGGGAATTGGAGCATGAAAAGAGAGATCATTGGATTAATTCAGTTTCGACGGAGGATGGGGTTTTGGATTCTACTGCTGGGTCTTGGAAGAAGAAGAAGAAGAAGGAGGAGGGAAATGAAAATGGGGAGGATGGTGATTGTAATGCTGTAGGGACCACCATGATGTCGGATGGAGATGGAGGTCTAGTCTTTGGGGACGCTGTGCAATTCTACGATCCATCACTTCACGTGGAAGAGACGGTTGTCAAGTCTGTAGAATATGTAGTCAAAACCAACATTGGGGCAGAATGTTATTGTGCCGCCGAAATGGAGGAAGTGTTGGATATTGAACGGTACTATTTGCTTGCTAGACCTTTTGGTATTGCGGGGTACGTTGCTGTTTGCCGTAAAATTGATGCAGATGAGACCGTTTCTGGCCAAGAGGAGGAGCTTCAGCTTGTGAGACAAGAAATGGAAGCCGCACTACTCCAACTGCGTTCTGCCCATCATGTGTTGAGGTACCATGATCATTTTGATTTGAACGACGTACTTGCCACTTTGGAAGCGGAGGAGGAGGTTGTGGTTGCAGAGAAAGAATCAGATGGTGCATTATCTGAAGAAGAAGCAACTACTGCAGAGAAGATTAAATCAATCACTGGAGTAATGCTGTATGAATATTATAAGGAAAGGCTCGTGGAGCAAAGGGCTAGCATACCTTCCTTGATTGATTTGGAAGAAGGTGGTACGTTTCGTACGAGTTGTGATAGGATTGGTAGCGGCCATGGGTTTCAAGGGCCTGAGGTGGAAAGGTACGTGATATGCTTTGTGTACTTCTCTTCAAAGTATCATAGTATCACGTCTTGAAACCATGCTGATCTCACATTATGTTACTTCTGTACTCTCGTTCTTTATTTCATCACAGAGAGATGGGCGGAGCCATGTCAGAATACTACCCGCATATCAAACCCAAAATGATCGATTATGACATTCAAGTACGAATCGATGTTGTATCCACCAAAGTAATGGTTGGTACCCAGATCAACGTTGATGATCTCAGCAAGGGAAGGCATTTCCTTCGATTCCGGAATGCAGTGACAATCAAGACTAATCTTGCGTATGCCATGATTCGTTGTGGCAACATTCAGACGGGTGATTTGGTAGTTGATGTGAGTGCACATATAGCTTGTTTTGATGATATGTATATTTTCTCTTTACGAGATTTTCATTATGAATCTCACATAACAATATTATTCATCTGCATAGCCTTTTTGTGGAAGCGGCACCATCTTACTAGAGGCGTTGGATGTGTATCGCAAACAACAAATCAAATGCGTGGGAATGGATGTTTCTCGACGAAGTGCCAATGGGGCTCAAGAAAATGCCTTGGCCGAAGGGTTCGGAGAGGATGTATGTAAATTCCACTGTTGTGATGCCCGTAACTTTCGAAGAAAGTTGGAAGAAGACAGTGTTGGTGCAATTGTTACCAACCTGCCCTGGTAAGAAATATATTTGGTATTTTCTATGGCAGATATGAATCCATAAATGATCATAAAAACTCACGCTGCAATATATCTATCTGATATAGGGGGGTCATGACGGGGCATAAAAATGTCAGTGATCTTCAAACAATGTACGAGGTGTTTCTACGGACGGCGTGGTACATTCTGAAAGATAAGGGTCGTATTGTGATGCTGGTTCTGCGTGGTTTGCAATTGACTCGCATCGTTCGAAAACTAAGTGGGCGATATAGGTGAGTTCTATTTTTTGCTCCAGATCCTTTGAAGATATTTCTTCTGTATACTCTTGGGTTAAGATGTCACCTTACCAATTGATTTTTATCTTTCTTTCAATTTTTAGGTTGCTTAGTGTAAACTGCGTTAGGACAACGAACAACCTGCCAAGCATTGTGGTGATAGAGAAATTGGCAGTGGATGAAGTAAGGGTTGCTGTCAAGAGGCAGCTGGGCTATCTTGCCCAATTTGTCAGCGTTAGCTCAGAAATGCACAATGCTGTGCATTATGAAAAAATTGATGAGACGACGTTATAAAGGAGATTTGAGCGCACGAATAATGTAATAAGTACCCATGATGTTACTGGACACATAAGAAAATAAAATCCCATCTCAGTTGTAACTCAATGCACCTTGCCTCGAATGATTTCATCTGAGTGGTTGTCGCCATCTCAGATGACCTCATATGTACGCACTGAGAGCAAAACAATCAAACAGGGTCTTGCATACAAGCTTGCCGGAATATTTCGCTATCGACAAGTTGGAGATCTCCAACATTCATTATGCTTCTTCGACAGGCCAAAGTATGGCATGGGGAAGTAGGATGATAAACATACAAGATGTTACTTGACTTGATCATGATCAGCTTTTTTATGACAGCACTGTTTAGATGCCCTACGCCCAAGTAAAATCAACCTGGAGGTACTCTGCCTAAGCCCTCCATATCGTGGTCTATGGACAATAATATGGGTGCTAATTGTCAAGTCAACTCCACTGGCCTCATCGCGCAAAACTCCAGGAAGAAGCTAGTGGTGTTGTATGAGTGTACCCTCTGACCTGTAGATCGAATTGTGTTGCCTTGTCTTCTCTGAGCAGATGGCACTGACGTTCCTTGTGCACACTAGCGAATAAGCAAATGAATGTCCAGGAACTCATTTGACAACCACCACAGATTTTACTTAGCATCAACTCCCAGCGCTAGCTATCATTTTTGAACACCCTCGCTCCTTGCCTGCTGTACCTTAATGATGACAACAGTTGCCACAGCCTCCTGCTCAATGCTAGTCTTCTTTGGGTAAATGACAGGTTCCTCTTCCCCAAGAGCTGCCCCTATTCCCAAGGTTGGTGGAATAAGCTGTGCTTTTGATAGCAAGATAATCCACCAGACTAACGTGGACAGTGTGGCTCCCGTTGAAGCCCAACTTGTCATTGATGCATTATCAAGCTGATTTTATGATCATGGTGGGCCCTTTCAGTGACAGTGATGGAAACATTGAGATCTATTGAGATGCATATGCCACTAAATAAATAAGATGCCGCAAAAAAAAGATAAAAAATATCCACCAATCACTTGCAGGGACAATACATGGTACCGATTCAGCCTCAATACTCCATTGTCGGTGTGTGGAGGGGTAGGCAAATATGGGTAGCTTGAGGTTGAGGCATCAGAAGGGAAACATAGTGTGGTATGTATATGGTATATGGGACTCGTATTGCCATTGGAATGCAGTCCATCCTACTGACCCCACCCGAATCACAGTCTTCAATCACTTGCAGTGACTTCACTGAGCTGCATTCTAGACAATGTACAATGAGGTTGCAGTTACATGCACACAGTGCCACAAGGACGAACCCATATGCTCTCACACATGTTCCCCCATCTAGATCATTACCATAGCAATGACAACTCCACGGTTCCCGAGTGTGCCGCATAAGCCTTCACACAGCATACAACTACAACGCCGCTTCAATGCGGTTTCACTGAGCTGAATTTCATAGACCATGTGCGACGAGGTTACGGTACAGTGCCATAAGGTCGGACCCATATGCCTGACAAACGGATACGCATTCGATTCCGTGTCAGATCGTTTAGCTAAGACTCCCAACTGGAAGTCTACACAGTTGAACCTATTGGATCCTAAGTCGTGAGGAATCCATTGAAGGTAGCTTGGATTAGTATAATCAAGCGCATAAGGAAAGTAATTAACCAAGTAACGCAATTGCCTAAACAGCATGACCATTCACCGTATCTCAGGGTAGGCCTCCGATACAACCTATGCAACCTATGCAATTTATGCAACCTATGCAACCTATTCAACCTAGTATGCAACCTATGCAACGGCAGCTCAGTAGCGTCGTGAAGTACCTATGGCAGCTCAATGGCGTTACTGGTAGTAGAGTAAGAAACGAAATTGTCCATTCGTTCACATGCCCTCAAGCGGACATGCCAGGAATAGACAATCACACAGCGAGAGTCTCTTCTGAAGTAGATACAATACCTTCACTGCTTCTCATCATTCATCATCACATCCCCCCCTTTCTTATGTTTCCAACCTATCACCCTACCACTAGGTACTACTCTGGGAAAATAAAGACGCCCCGGACCCATGCTGGTCAAGAGAGAGAGGTTGCTTGATGGCTGGCGAGTTAGTTATTTTTTTTCTTAACACATCACTACTGATGGTCTGACGTGATCGTTAATAGTTAGGATGTTTGACGCATCACTGCCCAAGATACTGACAAACATTGATGCGCTCCGATGTATCTAGCTTTATCTGTTGTCCTCTGGGGTCTCTGTCAGCCTTTAACTCTTGGCAGCTTGGCTCAGATTGCCCACAATCCCAGAGGCAATTCATTGTCAGACGGAATCCGATTCGATAGATGCGCCATCTGCCAGTTTAGTTCTACATGAACATGTAAGACAAAAAGACATCACGACAGGGACTCTTCTTGTTGCCTGCTCAATGATAATAATAATATCAGCGCTAGCACTTTTATATCTACTTCAAAATATATGGCTTTCATGCCTGCGGTTCACTCAACCAGGATGTGTTTGAGCGGAGTGATATGCTTTCAGGATACTTGGATCCTATACTCACTCCCTATTCCTTTCCAAGCGGTAAGGCTAACGCAGAATATGTATCGTTTGGTCTTGGCTCACCTACCTATACTAGTAGTATAAGTACCTATACTGGTAGTATAGATCACGATTTTCTGTTTAGTACTATTCCTACGTATATTTCCTACTG
>JALLAU010000477.1:0-15043 GCA_036939495.1 Thalassiosira hispida | reverse complement strand
TTATCGAGGACACGTCCTAGAACAAAAATACTAAAACTAACTAACTAACTAACTACGGCAAGCGGCAAGCCACTCGATAACAGCGACAAAGGCTCGTACCAAAGGACGCACTGTGATTAATTTTGTGAGTTATGATGTGATTAATTCTGTGATTAATGTGGTACTGGTCACGCGTGACGGAACCCGTCAAGCGTTAGTATGCGTTAGCAGAATCCGTGATAACACGTGGTAGAGCGCGTGATCGTATATCGTATGTGATAACGCATGATAACGCGTTATCATACATGTGATAACGCGTGAAATCCGTGTTATCACGGATTCACGGATACGATCACGTGTGATCGAAAATGCCCAATCCGTGTACTTGTGTCCAGCGGAGGTACGATAGGCGCGGGGGGAGCAGGGGAGGGCGTAGGGCGTACCTAGGTATCGTAGGCCAAGGACGACAGGGACAGGATGTTCCGCCATTGCGGCCCTTCATGATGGGACATGCCACGGCTGAGGATTTTACTGCGGGATGTAACATTAGACACTTGAGGTAGGTTGCTTGCCCATCGTCATTTGTCGCCATCGCCATCAGGTAGCGTTAGCGTCGTCATTGTTGAAGGTTGCTGGCAGTACCGCCCTACCCTGGTCATTTGATTTTTCGTTCTGGCGCTCTGTCCCATTGCAATAGGACCCATCCTCCATCTCTGTGATTAGACCATAATCGCCTGTGCTCATCGCTTGCAATGTGCCGTCTCTGTCGTTGTTGTTCGTCGTCGCCGCCACGCCAGCCATCGGCGCCATGATGATTTAATTTCTGCGCTGCTATTATCGCGCTGCACTTCATCTCACTATCGCTGCAACGCCGCTTCTCATTTTCTGCTTCATGGCTGCATCAACAACAATGCTTACATTTGCATCGCTCTTTCTAGCTCTCGTATTCGCCATCACTAGAGCTATCGCAGAAGATTGATTGATCATTGTGTGTGTACCATCATGGTATTCACCATCCTACTGCTCATCGTCTTTGGACTAACAACAGTGGCAGGATGGAATATTGTCCTTGATGTTACCACACAAGCAGGCGGTGCATACGGCGGAGAGCCATTTTCCATTCAGCCCGTCATAACAGTGAACAACAAAAAGGGAGAGCTTCAATCATCTTTTGAAGGAAGGATAACGGTGCAGGTTCACACGTTTCCCAATGGCAAATATGAGCCTGTATGGAAGGAAGGTGAATCAGTGCCGACTGCAGCTGCGGATACCTTTGTTTCAGAGAGCGTGGCAGATGGCCAGGTAACCTTCGTGGGGTTAGGGATCGACATTGCTGGTGAAGGCCGTCAATTGAAATTTGTTGTATACGATGAGCATGACCTGATAATGGACAATGTGATTGGTGATGAGTTTACGGTCGAGGTTGGCGAGAGGTATCGGATGGGATTTGTTACTCAGCCCGAAATGGCATATGGTGGAGCTATATTTGGCAGCCAACCCTTACTCGCCATCCAGGATCGAGGCGGTAATACCGTCACAGATGTAAATGAAGGAATGGTATGTTGTAACGACAAAACAAATCAAGTTTATGTTTATCTTGCATACATCTCATTTCTTTTTTTGTTCGCAGGTTGCAGTAGCATTTCAAACTAGCCCCGAGGGATCCACTCTACGATGCATAGAAGAAGATGGGTTCAACGTATCGGTGAAGAATGGGCTCGCCAACTTCCAACGAGTTTTCATAAACGAGGCAGGAAAGCATTACTCGCTTCGTTTCTCCACAGATATAGTGCTTGAAGGCCACTCCGAAGTCACATCCAACGACTTCTCCGTAGGTGTTGGACCTGCAGCAGAGGTTGTATTGATACACGATGCATCAGATGGAGCTGTATCTGGCGGCAAGGCATTTACACGTCAGCCACGAGTCGAGTTACATGACGCTGGCGGAAATGTGCTTGTCAATGACTCATCATCTGCCATCAGGGTTTCGTTTTACAGCAATCCATCGCGAGGAGAGCTATCGCCGGTAAGCGGAACAACAGAACTTCTGCGGCAGGGTGTAGTTCAGTTTCGAAGTCTTTCCATCGACAAGGCGGGAGCCGGATATAGATTGAAATATGTGTTTTTGCTCTATGAAGACGCCCAACTGAAAGAGACTTCAATATTCGCTCATGGTGAGCAAATTGTAACTCCGCATTGATAAAACGGAGAACGGCGATAACATATTTCTAACCCACTGCTTCTTCGATTGCCCAACACAGGATCCTATTTCAATGTTGAGATTGGACCACCTCATCAACTATCGTTCCTACAACACTCATCGGGAGGATGGGCAGGTAACCAGCCATTTCCAATTCAGCCCAAAGTTGCCTTGTTGGACGCAGGCGGAAATGTTGTTGTAGGAGACTCAGTATCAACTGTTTCAGCTCATGTAACATCTTCATTGGCACATAGTTCACGGGTCATCATCGATACCTCTGGCGACGCCATTCCTAGTGTTGCAAATGTGATTTTTGCACAGAGTATCAAGGATGACGAAAGGTCATCGTATGGCCCTGGCGATACGATAGCCATTGATGTGGTGTTTTCTCAGGAGGTGACAATTTTTCAGACTAACGATGATAGCTCACTTCCACAAATATTACTCAACACAATTAACAGTGGAGGCTCAGAAGCAGTGTATGGTGAGCTCATACTGGCCCAAGAGGGATCGTTTTCACGAACAGTCACTTTTGAGTACTTGGTGAAAACTGGACATTTACAAACTGAACTCGATTATTTGTCGATTGACTCGTTACATGCCAACGATTACTCCATCGAGGATGCTTTCGGGCGGAGTGCTAATCTGGATTTACCAGCGACTGGGTCTAGTTCATCTCTCCCAGCTTCTCAAGTGATCGGCATTTCTGACAGTCGACCAATAGTTGAGAGCATTACAGCCGACCTTCCCATGGGAGACTATAGTGTCGGAGACGAAGTGAGTTTCAGTGTAGCTTTTGACCGGGAGGTTGAGGTCACAGGAAATCCAAGATTGCCTCTCAATCTGCACAGCTCAAGGACAGCAACATATGTTGATGGCTCTAGTACAAAGAGCCTGGTGTTCAATTTCGTGGTCCTGCAAGGTGATGATACAGCGAGACTGGACATTTCTGAAACTATGGGCGCAGAGCTACTTTTCCCAACATTCGACGATTCAATATTGTTGCTAGTAAATGGTCCCGGGCCATCTTCAATCCAAGCTGACCCGAAAATCTCAGGAATCAGCCTGCCCGTAGACCAAACCATCGCCATCGATACAACACCTCCATATGTAACGAGCATCACGCCACAAGATTCCACCACCCCAAATGGAGTATATGCCGTCGGAGATACCGTCTTTCTTGAAGTATCTTTTGACAAACCAGTTGAAGTGAGTAGCCGTTGTACCTCTGGTTCTTAGTCCGTCTTAATCTCAAACAATGCTAACCAGTAGGGCATCTCGCTACCACTCTTCTCGACAGGTCGATATAGGCTTAGAGCTTGCGTTAAACACGGATAGTGGTGTTGCACGGTATGCATATGGATCGGGGACGGAAACTCTCGTAATGCAGTATATAGTCGAAGAAGGTGATGTAACATCAAAGCTTGGTTTCGGGGACACACTGGTGGCACAGAGCACAGAGGGTGGGCGCTCACCAGCCATTGGTCGTGTTCGTCGAAAGTCCCTTTCGCCAACAACAAACGCAAATCTCGATATATCATATTTACCTTCGTTGACAGACACCCACAGCATTGTGATTGATGGGGAACGTCCTCAACTGTTGGACGTGTCTTTTGCTGAGAGCGATGAAGGCAATGCGTTTGCCAGAGGAGATTCCTTAACAATTTTGCTACACTTTAGTGCTGCGGTCGTAATCAACGAGTCTTCTCCACCAATGCTGGGATTGCTTGTGGGTGCAAATGAACGGTGGGCAACGTATTCATCTGGAAGTGGATCACCAACCCTCAATTTTTCGTACCAGGTTGCAGTGGGGGATTCATCAACGCCCCTGGAGTTTCAGTATCGAAGACTCTGCGATCAGAGCATAGACTGCATCAACACCCGAGGGCTCGTAGTGCGTCTTAGTGCAACCCTCGAGCTTGACGCTGACCTCAACACTGACTTTTCTGAGCAAGGGATTGCAATAGCCGAATCTTCCGAAACAGGTGTGACAATTGACACGTCTATGGCTCCAGTGACAACGGTAGTATCGACTACTACTTCAACAACTACAGGGACTTATGGAGTTGGAGAAATTGTCGACATCCAAGTCAAATTTACGGACCAAGTCTTCCTCCCATCTACTCCTGGAACAATGCCAACTCTCCTTTTAAATACCGGTAACTCTGCATCATACTATGCAGGACAGGAGACAGACACACTCACATTTAGGCTCATTTCAACGGAGTCAGATTCAACATCTGGACTTGACTGGGCAGTAGATCCAGTTACAAGTTCGGCCATCACCTGCACTAGCACCTGCATAATGGAGAATGCCAATGGGGTTGCTGTCGACATTCGATTTTATGATTCTGTAAATAGCATCTCTCTCGTTGCGTCAATAGAACCTGTCATTGTGTTTGACACATCGCCTCCGCGGATTGTATCCATCAACACCAACAAAGCGAAGTCTCCATTTTGCCATCCGTTATGCACATACACGGTAGGAGAAGAAGTGGATGTGTATGTGAGGTTTGACGGCCCTGTTGTTGCACAGGGAGATAAAATTTCCTTGGTTATGGATGTCGGAATAAATGGCGTGCAAAACATACAAGCAGTGTATGTTCCATCAAGGTCGACAGAAAATCAACTGGTGTTCGTCTACACTGTCAGTAATGGCCACTCTTCAAACGGCGCAAGCCTAAATTACATATGTTCTCAATCACTGTGCAGTCTTCAACTTGCGGGATCAACCGAGCTAAAAGGCGCGGCCAGCATTCCAACTCTAGAGGTAGACTTGACTCTTCCACCTTGTTCCGAACATGGACTCTCTGGTGATGCGTTGAGACCAATCCTCGTTGACACAAGTGGGCAGCCCAATGTGGTTGATGTTTCAAGCACTGCGTCAGATGGAGAATATGGCCCGGGTTCTACTGTCGAAGTTTCTGTACAGTTCAGCAAGACTGTCGTAGTCTCTGGAGAACCATTCTTGACTTTCGATGTGGGCACGCCTCAGGCTGGCATCGCAAATTACAAAGGGGGTAGCGGATCATCAATTCTGCTCTTCGAATACACAGTCGACCTTGGCCATACATCACTCGACCTAGACTACATTGATTCCCACTCACTGTACCTTGGATTTGATGGAGTGAACTCAGGGTCTATCAAACAGGCGAGTACTAACCCCTCAATTGACGCCAACCTTGATTTGGTTTTGCCAGGCACCATCGGATCACTCGGAGCAAACTCTGACATACAGGTCAACAGCAAAACTCCATTTATTTCACTGATTACAGCAGTGCCTGGAGAATATTCAACGGGCGACAAAATCACGATCCGGCTACAGTTTTCCAGGCCGGTGGATATTAATGGAGCGCCGTCGCTTGTTCTAAAGGCAGGACTTTTGGTGGATAGAATTGCAAAATACGAATCACAGCCAACTGATCGTACAGTTGAATTTTCGTACACTGTCCAGCTCGGTGATTCCGCAGATTACCTCGACTACGGGTCCGACGAAGAACTACTTCCGTCGTCCAATATGAGTCTCCGCCTCAATGGTGGATGGATAAGGCTCAAATCAACAAATCATGTGTTAGATGCCGACTTGCACATCAACCCCATCGATGGATACCTTGATGGCGACAAAGAAGTAGACGTAACTGAGGGTGTTGCACTGTTTCGAGATCTCAAAATTGGCCAACGCGGACAAGACTTCAAGATTTGGTTCCAGTGCAATGTTCCTAGCACAGGAGGAGCATTGCAAGTGGCTGAGGTGGTAAAGATTGACGCTAGCATTGAGTACGAAGTGCAGGGGGGGTTGACGAATAGAGACCCTGGTGATCTCTACGGAGGCGCCGTTTCTCTCTACGGTGACGTGCTTGCAGTGGGAGCTCCAGGAAAGCTAAATCCAACATTAGAGATTCAAGTCTTGTCTGTTTACAGTGGGGCAGCAATCGAAGAACACGAAGTGCAAATCATTGCCACCAGTGTCAACAGGAGCGAAGCAGTGGTTTCCGCACAGGAAATCAGCACATGCGCTGATGCTGGCGAAACTGTTAAGGGGTCGTTTACTCTCACCTACAGCATTGATGGTGTGTATGCATTTTCATCGCCAATTGAGTTTAACTCCGATGTCAGTTCCGACCAGCTAAAATCCGTTCTTGAACAAGAACTGCATTTGGAGGGGTTGATGGCTACATCCAAAATCATTAACCCAGCATGCGAGAGCCTCAATTCATGGACATGGAGCATCACATTCTTAGATTCGTCTGAGGGTGTTGGGGTTCTTGAAACAAATGGAATCCTCCTCATTGGCAGCGGGGCATACATTTCTCAGTCCGTGCCAGCGCGCGATGTCGATATGTTGAGGGGCTCATTCCGACTTCAGAACCCATTTAATGGGATGATCAGTCGTGAAATAGCACATGATGCATCCGGCAACGCCGTCAAAGAAGCCATTCAAGAAGACCTTGCCATTTTAGTACTGAGTGTCCAAGCAGAAAACATGGACTCTGAGAATAATGCAATAGCTGAATTGGGACGTCGATGGACAGTAATATTTTCACATCATGTCGGTTTATATGGAGAAGATACGAACGTGCCTCAGTTGCAGGCAACATCTGATGGTATGTTGGGAAAAGACTCGCACGTTTGGACACATACTGGGTTTGAAGGGCATGGCGTCTTGAGTGGAAGCTTTGCAATCTCATTTCGGGGTAGCGACCCCAGCTACTTTGTGCCCTATGACTCGTCCGAAGAAGAGGTCAAAGCGGCACTAGAATCTCTGGACTCAATCAACGAGGTTACAGTATCGGATCGAAGGATTTTCTCAAACGAAGTGGGCAAATCCGGCTTCTCGTGGACAATCACCTTCAATTCTGTGAATAAATTGACCGATTATGGTTGGTTACTCGATCCAGGAGGCGCTACATCCAACGGCAACTTACCAACACTAGAAGTCACGGGTCATTTGATAGGATGGAATGCAGGATACGTCGTCCAAAGCGAAACTGGAAGAGGAGAGGAAGATACCCAAGCACAGTGGATGGCAAAACAAAAAGGTGACGACGGTTCTGGCAGTGGGATAGTTGACATTTTTCGAAACGTTCGAGAGACTTGGCGAAGAGAAGCCACGGTTTTGCCTTATGATTATGATTCCAAGGATGAGTTTGGGGCTAGCGTCAGCATCGTGGATGGGTACCTCTTAGTTGGGGCTCCATCAAAAGAAGTAGACGGATTGCCAGAACAACAAACAATGAATTGCAAAGGTCCAGGAAGTGATGGATATTTCTTCATCACTTTTCGAGGATTCAAGTCCTCTGCCATTCCGTATGATGCAACAATGATTGATATCCAAAATGCAATTGTTGGATTGCATGGAGGAACAGATAACATCCATCCTACACCCCAGCTCCTTTTTACGAGCGGATCAGAAGGATGGGATGGATTGTCCAGCGGATTTTGTAATGGGAGCGAAAAGTCTATTTCCATCACATTCCTTACACCCGATGGTGGTGGAATAAGCACTGTGGAAAAGCGAAGCGGTGATCTGGAAATGGTTAAGGTAGATGCTTCAAACTTGATTGGTGCAACCATATCGGTCGACGAACATCGTGCTGGCACTGTCGCTCCCATGGGAAAAGATCTCAATAACTCTGAGCCGACTGGTAAACAGAGTGGATCCGCGTATCTCTATCAACGACATTTGCCTTGCAGCTATTGTGAGCCAGTGTGGACACAAATCAAAAAGTTCACACCAATGAATGGTCTCGACGCCCCATCAGATGCTGCTGAATTCGGCTGGAGCTCAGTGTTTGTGACTGGAGCCGATGAAACAAGTAACTTAGCCATGATAGGATCACCTGGCTTCGACCATGAATCCGGCAAGGTTTACATTTTCAATGCAATTCAAGGGTCGTGGATGCTCTTGGACTCATTGACGGACAAGAATTGGAACCACGAAGGCATCAAAGGCGGTCGATTTGGGGCTTCTCTAGATGCGGATAGCGACACAATTCTGGTAGGGTCCCCATCAGGCCACGCCAATGGCAAAAGTGCCGTGTATGTGTTTAGAAGATCGGATAAAGGCAAACCATTCCTTGCAAGCCAAGCCATTTATGGACCAGATGATCTTGGACATGGGGATCGTTTTGGTCACTCTATTGCACTTTACAACAACAAAGCAGTTCTCTGTGCTCCCCACAAGATGGCACACGCTATTTACAATAGCATCCTGCCTCAGGAGTCAGAGCAAGTGGGAGCTTGCTATGTCTATTCAAGAGAAGACAAGTCCAGCGCATTCAAACTCGAACAGCAACTAATCCCATCAAATGTTCTACCAGGCGATCGCTTCGGGTGGAGCGTAGCCATGACAAGCAATCGAATTGTAGTAGGACAGGTGGAGAAGACCCCATGCAAAATTCGACCTCCTCGGGCAGTCCAAGTCATCAAAACATTCTGCGAAGAGCCACCTTGCAAAAATGCAGCTGCTTCAACATTCAGACTTCAATGGGTCGGAACCCCACGCTTAACTCCATTCTTGTCTGCTTCTACCACTGCCAACCAGATGCGGGATGCCATTGAAACCAGCCTCATTTCTAGTGCAGTATTTGTTACTAGATCTGAATTGTCTGACGAAGATGACGGGCATACGTGGCGCATCACTTTTGACTCCAATGACTCAATGTTTCGAAATGTAAACAATATCCCACACATCCAATGTGGTGTCTTTGTGACATCAACCCTCTCATGTGACTCTTACGTCGAACACGACATCGCACAAAAGGCACGAGGCAAGGCTCACTTATTCGACTTTGATGAATCAAGCCAGACTTGGACAGAACAATCATTCTTGTTCTCAAATGCCCCACAGCAGCAAGACTTTCTAGGCACCAGTGTCACAATTGACGGTAACTTTGCAGTTGCTGGATCCCCAAACAGAGAACTCTTGAATGTCAACAGCGGCGCTGCTCTCATATATGACATTAGTTTCCTGAACTTGAATTTTTCGGACGGTCCCTACTCATTAAACGAAGGAGATGTGCTGGATATAAATGTTGAGAGATCATCATCTGCCTCGCGCCAAGTAGTTTCATTGAGGACCATGGACCCGAATGCTGAAGATGATTTGCAACATCATGTCAATGATTTGTTTTCTACTAAGATATCACTTGACGCGAGCAACCATAGAACCCCGGTTGAGTTGTTGACAGGAAACACAGCATTTGGTCGCAGCCAATTTTATGGGTCATTTGAACGTCGGAGCTTGTTTATTCATGGCATGTACGATATAAAAGGAATCAACGATTATGAGCTACTGAGCTTTGAAGGGCAGTTCAAGCCAGGAGAGAGCGTGATCTCAACCAAATTTAGAACGACAGACGACACCATTTTGGAATCACCCAGCGAGCATGTCACCGTCCAGCTCAACATGCGTGGAATGTTCGCTAGTCAGCTTGGACGACTCAAGACTGACATTGCTATAACTGAGAACGGCGATGGAGTGTCAACAGAAGGCAACGTACAATACCAAGTGCTGGATGGCCATAATCACGAAGAACTTGGAAGAATGGGTACAGCCATAGACATTGAGCGTGCTGCAGGGATGATGATTGTTGGAAGTGATCAAACCAGTGGGGTTGATGCAAATGGAAACAAACTCAATAGTGTAGGAAGTGCCAGTCTTTTCAAAAGGTCACTATCTGGAAGTTGGGATTATATGGAAACCCTCTCGCCGCCACTAGGAGACATTCTAGCCAACATGAATTTTGGTCAGAGTGTTGCCATAAGCAAGCCATATGGACGAGATGACATAACCGTTTTGATCGGGGCGCCCGGGGCAGCTGCTGCCTATGTTTATGTATTGCAACCAAGCACCAGCTCATGGGCATTGCAAGCCTCCCTCACATCGAATGACGCCACTCTATCATCAGAAGACAGGTTTGGAGGCCGAGGGGGCATCGCCCTAAATGAGGATATAGCCTTTGTGGGATCTTCATCAGTGGAACAAGTATATGTCTTCCGTCGTTCGTTTGTTGCCGACAAAGGTTTTGTGAAATGGGACTCATATTCCATCCTACGCAGCAATGACTACGACTTTGATGTCTATGGCAAAGACTTTACTGTCAGACACATGCACGAGCAGGGGTTTGGTTGGGCTCTTGCTGCAAGTCACAGGACATTACTCGTTGGGGCGCCTCACGCCGACTATGGCAACAGAGGAGATGTGAACACAAGAGAACACTTTGATACAAATGGAATTCATAACAAGGGCCTCGGTAAGGGGAAAGTATTTTCGTTCTACTCTCAGCCACATGTTCAAATCGTCACTTTGCAATCAGATGAGATCATTACGGCTGGATCATTTAGGCTAATGTTGAACAATCACCAAGGTGTGGAAGAGGACCTATCTGGGATTATCACACATGACTCTACACCAGCAGCATTCAAACTTGCTCTCGAAGAAATGATAACCGTTGGAAAAGTGAATATTGAAGCGAATGAAAAGATAGAAGGCAATGTTTACACAATGAGTTGGAGGATCTCTTTTCTCAGCAACTTTCAAGACAGCTTTCCAGCCCTTGTTCCTGTGTGTTATGAGCATGGCTGTGATGATTGCCAAAAGCTCAGAGTGAGCGTCCTATCCACGGTAGAGCCATTTTTTGCTGTCACTTCAACGCATTCCCTCGAACCGTTCACCCAAGATAGAGAGATGCAGCCTCGAGATGCGACAAGCACAGACTTGTTTGGAGCTACCGTTGCCCTCGATGGGCCTCAAGCCATCATTGGAAGCATGTGGGGTGCTGCGAAGACTAGAACGACCTGGGATTTTGAAACAGGAGATTTGAAGGGCTGGAGCGCCACAGGAACAGCGTTCCAGTATCAACCCTCGTTCGGGGACAATATCAAACACCGCGCTGTGTATGATGGATACGGCACGGCAGCAAGTCAAGCAAGCGGCGAGCCACAAAGTTCCCGCTTAGTTGGCCGATATTATATCGCCACATTTGAGAAGAGGGGGGGAGAAGAAGACAACTACCAGATACCTGACCAACAGTTCAGTCTAGGGTCTACACAAGGAGATGGGCCAACCGGTACCTTGACATCTGATCCTTTCATTATTCGTGGTAGTACAGTTTCTTTTCTGATTGGCGGGGGGTGTAATCATCTGGTCAGTTACATTGAGCTTCTAGTGGATGGCTTCCCCTCACTACGAGCCACAGGCAAATGTCTCGAAAAAATGGAGAGGATCTATTGGGATGTGTCTATGTTCCTACACAGAGCTGGCCAGGTTCGAATTGTTGATAGGGGCAGTAACAAATGGGACCATATCAACATCGACGAAATTCAGTTTAGTTGGGATAATGGAGGCGCCTGCCTTGTGAACAATTTTGGCCAATGTGCCGAGGGTGGCGGTGCACTGCCAAAGAAGAGTGAATCTGAGCTGGAGAAGCAGCATTACACAGGTAGAGAGGAGAGTCCTATGGCGGGGGCAGCCTACATGTTTCTGCATGAGTGTGAAGGCTTACGCTTGGATGATTTGTCACCTAGCAATTCCAACTGTGCATGGGTAGAACAAGAAAGGTTGGTTGCAAGCGACAAAAGAGCAGGGGACCTGTTTGGTGTCTCTGTTGACGTCGATCATGAGCAAGGAATTGCATTAGTTGGAAGTTCCCACGCCTCAGCCTACGGGTTCTACCAAGAGCCAATCTCTGTCCATCCATACACCAACTCAACAATGCCATCAGCCATAGCAGAAGACTTAGAGGACTTGATGAAAAGTGGAAGAACTTACAGTGCAACTGGTGGAAACATTCGCCTCATCGACTACCTGATTCAAAAGGGTCAAATCTCTGCCGAAGAAGCAAGCAAATTCACGGAGCAAGCTGGCTCCGTATATGTATTCCTCCGCGAACCCGCCCGGTATGGCCCTAGCGGAGAAATCGCCCATAAAGCATTCTGGAGAACAACTGAGGACAGCAAATTTGCTCCGCCAGACGTCGCAGCTCGAGATCACTTTGGCACGAGCGTTGCCCTAGATGGGACCACGGCCGCAATGGGCGCCACAGGACGCGATGGTCATGCGGAGAATGGAGGTGGTGCATTCGTGTATGATATGGAGTGGGTAAGGGTCAAATTCCAACAAGTTGAGTTTGTAGCATTGGAAGGACAGCAGGTTGTCAAGGTTTTTGTCGAAAGAGACTTGTCATGGAGTAATCAACGATATTCGATTGGATACTCGACATCAGATCTCACAGCAGTTGGCGTAGATACTGCCAAATTTGACGGATGTATGGATTCTCCCTCTCCTGGTCGTGATGGATGTGGCGATTACGAGCAATCTTCAGGCGAAGTCACGTTCAATCCCGGAGAAAAGCATGCCTATTTCACCATCAGAATCATGGACGATCAGTGCATTGAAAATCACATGGAATACGTCCAGCTTAGTTTGCATCAAATTGGAGGCTCGCCGTTGCGGGGAGAGACAAGACGGGCACAGCTCAGGATCGACGACAATGACTGGCCAAATCATGTTTTGTCGATGAACTGCTCTGGTGGAATATCATGATGATAAATGACGAGAAGACCCATAATGATAAATGAATTCCCGCCATCATAATCTTAGGTTGGGTACCGTCGATATATTGACTTGCCTTCCTCCCGCTTACACCTGCACTGTCCAATTTGATCCACAGGACTTTGATTTCCGTCAAGATAAAGAATCAGGTAGTCGACTGCCTCTTGAGAAGACGTCGCCACCTTCGATTGGATCTCCCTATTTCACCTGGAAACGGCCCTCGAATCTTACTGATGATGGAACTTCCATGTTTTGTATGACTATACATCTCTAGATGTACGTCAACGCTAATGTGTCCCCTCTCATTGCACTTCCCGCTGCATTCCACAAAAGCATCAGCGATGAAATGACCCTCATAGGGCAAATTGGTGTTGTCCTTTTCGTGGTCCAGCACAGGCAAGCTAGATGGATTGCAATTGAAAAATCTCTCCTCCACTGCCGTGACACAAGCTCCAACATTGCTTTGATGGGGCCCTTTTCCAGATTCGTCCTTCCTTTCGGCAATAGTATCATTTCCGTACTCACTTATCTGCTTTGAGCATTTCAATGGAATATCCCTCAGTCCCTCAAAGAAGGCAGTCAAACGAGACACTACTTCATCAGAAGCTCTTTGAGCTTTGTCAGCTGCGTCATCTACGTTAACCCAAACCTCAAACGACTGCAATCCTCCTGTTACCCGGCACGCACTGCATCTTCCCACGGCTCTTTCATACGACCATGCAATACCCCACCGTACCCTCGAACTACCGTACCCTCTTCTCCCATCGTTACTGCTGCCGTCAAGATTCCCCTGGTGAAACTCCACCGTCCTTATTTGACCTCGATTGCCCCACACTCCATCTAAAGTCTGCAATTTGTGAAGTATTGCATCAAGGGAGGAACGTTTGGCAATGAGGGAGGTATACCATGTCACATGATGGCGGAAGTATTGACTGTCGTCCATAATAGCAGTGACAAATCCCACATCACCACCATCGGATTCTGTCTCACGATTCTCGCTATCATCCATATCAACACTAGCATTCTTATGAAGTGTAGGCGCGTAAACTCCTTCATTCGCAGACATGTCCGTCCGAGATCGTTTATCACCCGCACGGGGTGCAGTTGCCTCCTTCAGTGTCGAATAGAAGGGAGGATTTGTCATGACAAAGTCAAACTTGGGATATTCTGCCAATTCCTTTGGTGTTGCATCACTTTCGTCATCCTGTTGAAAACATGTTTCGAACGTAGGTTGCTTTTTAGCTTCATCCATTGCAGCAAACAAGGGACCTTTGTGTACTTTCTCGTCTGTTCTTGTCGTTGAGCCTGTATCATGCACTTGCACCACACAAATTCGATCCTGGAGATGATTGGCTTGCACATTGATACGTGCTGATTGTATAGCAAGAGGGTCGATGTCTGTGGCTAGAAATTTCCATGACCGAGGCTTATTGTTTTTGCATTTGCTTTCTTCATCAACAATTTTGGCATCATCACCCTTGCCTATTTTCCTCGAGCAGGCATCACTCCCAGCAAACAATTCGGTTGCTAATAGCAGCGGATAAATTGCACTAACTCCCGTACCAATATCAATCCCCTGACATGCCCACAATGACTTAGCATCACCATCAACTGCATCTTTTCCAGGTGTAGCATTATTATCAAATCGATACAAATCTTTCTTACTTTGCTCCAACAACTCTTGCAACCAACATACATAATTGGATCGGTTAGGGATGGGAGGGCAAAGTCGTCCTTCTGGCAAAGATGGAATTTCTATTTGAAAATGACGATGGAGTAAAGATCGTGTTAGGGCTGCATTGAAGGTATGTGTTACTTGAGCTGAGAATGCTTGAGAGGTTGATTTTGATGATGTTACCGAATCATCAGTGCATTTTTCATCCTTGCAAGTATTGCCATCGGATGTCCCAATACCATTAGACATGCCATCGTTTTCTTCGTGTTGGGGACGTGAAACATTTCGCTGATTCTGATGCTGGCCTCGCCTCAGATCAATCCAAGCACTATGAAACTCTGGATACTTTTTCGCAAGCTCCTGAAAATTGCATGATAATGCAAAGTAGGAAAGTGGACACGAGGACGAAGGAGTTGATGGAGTGTATCGGTAGCAGTAGTGGCATGGCGATGGTTGCGCTGACATATTAATATTAGAGGTGAAGGTGGAAGGTGGAGCTTGGAGCTGAATAATTAGAAGTCAACCTGTTGACCTGCAGTTAAGGCATCACTTTTTTCATCCACACACATGCAATCGGCCTAGTAGCGCAGGAACTAAAAAAAGTTAGATACCTTTTACCTCGTATGTAGAGTTG
>JALLAU010000476.1:0-15896 GCA_036939495.1 Thalassiosira hispida | reverse complement strand
ACTCGCGCCCAAGAAACTATCAAGACAAAACTCGAAACTTGAGATACCGAAAAGATATAATTAAAGTAAGAGTGTTACCAATATTGGTAACATTGTTAAATAGTGCGTTACCAATAATTCTGGTAACACTCTATTAAAAAGACGGTGGACGGATTGGCGTTAAGTAATTTTTCTATTATAGTCTACTTGAGAAGGTTCAGTTGGTCTTAACAAAAAGACGAGGCAAAATGCTCACCCGCGAATCATTCATTCCCTTTTGTTCGTGATTGCTACAATCCTGTGCGTGGCCTGTCTTGTGCTTGTGATTCCCGGTAAGACAAAAGTGCGGGCGACTTGTGACCCAGCCGTGACTCTTTGACAATCCGTCTGGAATGACTCCGTCTGGTGAAATACTCTTGTACCAGTTGTTTTTTACAAACACGTCGAGTGCGCTGCACGTGGTGGCATAGTTATAGTATCCAGATCGTCCAGACGAAATTGCACCAATGAATCAGTATGACACCGTAGCAAGACGGACACAAGAGACAAAACAACAAACAACGGAGAATCAAACAACTCGAGAATAAAACAACTGTCGAACCACTGCCGGCCACCTCGCTCTATCCTGCCACGCTACAACCTCTAGCCAACCCTCGCAAGAACAATCTGAAATGAATAGATAAACGAAGCTTGAGGACCAAGAAGATAAGAGAAATATAAGCATGGCAAACATCAAAGATGACATGGACACCTCCGTCGCTCGGGACTCCGTCTTCGGTGAGTCAATACATTATATATATATATATGTTTGTTTTCTTCGAACATTGAACTGGAACTGACCTTATACACCATTATTTGTTTCCCCCCACATCATCGTGTCGTGTCGTCAGACTGGGGATTTTCACGGGATGGAAGCGTAAAGTCAATTCCGGATGATGCCGCGACCGGTGAGTCGAACGGTCCATCCTCCCGCTACGATCCCAAGGCAATGTCGCGCATAGTCGACATTACGGACCTCGTGGACGCGGACAGCGACGTGGACAGCGACGACGACATTGTGGGACACAGTTCGAGCAAGGGGGGGATTAGCGGCAGTAAAATCTCCAATAAGGGCGGAGGAAGAAGCAGCAGCAGGCGTCAGTCAGCGGCGTCATCGTCGGGATTGGTTTACAATTACGGGATTGGATGTCGACAGGTTCTCATTTTAGTGTCGCTGGTCGCCATCATCGTCGGGGCGAGCGTTGCCATTGGCTACGCCGTGATTAACGTTGAACCCAACAAGAATAATACTCCGCAACTTTCCGTCCGGGGGGGGGTAGAACCTCAGGGGGAAGAGCAGGAGCAGCATTTCCTCGAGATTGCCGAGCGCGTCATCACGGCGTGTTCGGAGTCGAGTCTGGATGCCGATATGGCGGATTGTCAGGAGCTTTGTCATGCGAGCATGTGCTGCTTTGAGACCGGGGAGTATGGGTGCGAGGATGATGAGAGGAAGAATTGCGCCGTGTATGCGGGGTGTGCTAATTTAATGGAGGGATTGCCTTTGGATGCTGCGGAGGAAGATGAAGAGTAGAAGGTGGAGGAGGAGATGGTATCTGTGTTGTGGTGCGCGGTAGACGGTGAATCTGTTGGATAAACTGCTGCAGACAACAAGTATAAATGAGTGGGAAAAAGGACTGAAAGGGGATATATCCAGCTCTGAACTCATCTTTGTTCAATGCAGATTTAACTTATGTTGTACTTTAGTAAAATGGCTATTTCATCCACTGCGGGGGGGGGGGGGGGGGGGATGGAAGCCCCTTGTCAGATGAAGGGGGTCATTTTTTGTCATTTCCCATGTTGGATCCCTCAATCTGCCTAGAGACAGTTAAACATTCCCAATTCGATAACTATCCCTCTCTACTCTGGCTCCTCGCAGGCTTGAGTTCAAGGGGTTTGACCAGCGAGGGCGGCGGATGGACGCTGTTATGCACGGCACTTACTCCACTAATAAGCCCCATCACGAAGATCAGTATTGAACAAGACATATCTGAAAAAGGATACTCATGCAGTGGAAACAATGGAAATGCAACGTTGGCACTTTTCCTTCGAGATCCTTTGACAGGTGTGTTGTTTGATAGCATACATAATTTTGATATGGTTGAAGATGATGATGGTCATCATGATGGCATTTTTTGTTCTGGTTGTATTAAATAGGAGCTTTGCTGGACAGATATTACGATTGGGGGTACTTTTGAACTTCACTGTATCTTTTACTACCATTACTTCTTCACTTGTGGGAGCTAAACAAAGAGCTATGGCACGTAGCATGACAATCTATTCATTCAGTTGGGTTACTATGCGTACAATATTGCTAGGGGACTTCCTCCCATCGGGGCAACTGAGCAATCTACCTTCTGCGATACCTCGATGATAAACGCTAAGAAACAAGCTCACTTCCCACAATGCGCCTTGCAACAATCCTTATGTTTTGACCAGTTAGCAACCTGACATTCACTGGAACAGTAGGCAGCCACTCTGCAACGCCCGCATACCCTGAATGTACTGCGATCTTTCCTTTCCTTGCAATGCCAGCAATCTCCAACTTTTGGGTAGTTTGTTTTAGAGTAGTCGTAAATTTCATTCATGCAAGAGCAAGGAATCCTCTTCTTGTAAAATTTGAAGAGATCACTTGGACAACCATTCGCAATCTTCATCATCTGCGCAGTAGTATTAAGAGGAACATCACCATTCTTTACAACTTCTTTGAAATATTCTAGCTGCACTACCATTGTTGCAAGCCCACGCGGCATTAACACCCTGCTATCAACGTTCTCTCCTCTACCCGTAATCATCATGTTGACCCCTGTGTAGATCAACAATTCTATTGTCGCTTTTCTAAGAGATTCATCCTGCCAAACCTGCATGCATTCTCTCGCGGTTGCATCCAATGCGGAGATAGTAAACTGAGCATAATCGTCGTTACCCTTCATCGCATTATTCGCAGTATTGCGAAATGTTACCAAAAACTTTTCGCATGTCGGGTGGACGGGATATCTGCATCCATGTCGGCATATATTTTCCTCTTTAACGCCGGCGATCACATTCATTGCAGAAAACATTGTCGTCAACACATCGTGGTTGTCATTGTTGCCAGCAACATCGGCACTGGACGTCCCGCCGCCACTTGCCCTCGCATTCTTCTTTGTTCGCCCCTTGTTTCGCTTCCTTGACGGCATGGTCTCTTCAATTGCTTCCTCAAAAAAGGTTCAGGTGTGGTTTCAATGGCAACGGAAAGCTTTGTTGCCCTCGGACCTCGGACTCTGATGTCATTGTCATTGTTAAGGGCAGGTAGGGCTGCGCTGGTTAGGGCTCGTTGGAGGTGGAGGGCGCCCCCTTCTTTACTCGCTAGATACACATATTATATAGGTAGGTACAGGTAGGAATGAATATCTTTCGGGCTCTCCCGCTATCCGAACGAACAATCTAGCGCGTGACCAAATCAAGCAACCACCATTATTTATTTTGTGCATGCCCATACCACCATCACCATCACCATCGCCATCACCATCACCATCAGAGGAGATCAGAGGCATGCCATTGCTACATTATCTAGTCTACGATGGACGTTGAAAAACCAAGAGTTGCTGGCCATCATCACAATTTCCTCACAGAAGTTGATGACACTGTTCAGCGAGTGTTGGCAGCCCATGCTCATTACAATCATAATGGCAATAATGCAGAAGATTCTTTGTACAATGTCCCTGAATGCGATCGGCAAGAATTAGTGATAGCTCGTGCCCTGGAAAAACGCTTGACGGAAATGAAACACCATAAATGCCCAATCTGTTGGCTGCAAAATAACTGTTGCTGTTGCGAGTGGTGCCCCCCAGTCAGCGAAGACTCGCTACCTCCAATCCTAAATAGTCTATTTCTGGTAATGCATCCTGGAGAAATTGGCATGGGAGTGGATACTTCCAAGCTTCTATTGATGTCTCATCCAACGAAATGCCGTTTGGTAGTGGCAGGTATTGGACGCAAGTATCAGAGCAGTATGGACGAATTGCAGGATATTATCCAACGCCATGGTGGGAAGAATTGTTTGGTGCTTTTTCCTGATGAGGCGTCTCGACCGTTTCACGATATTGTAAACAACGCACAAAAAGAAGGAGCGTCGATATCCAAATCCAAACAACATGATGGTTGGAATATTATTGTCATTGACGGTACGTGGCAACAAGCTCGAAGAATTAAGAAACGCTATTTTGAACAAGACGAATCAACATCTCAGCCTAACGTACAAACTGCACGGCTCAGTGACAACACATTTAGTATGCTGAATCAAGAAACGATAGACGGGGAATTAAATCCAGGGCACCAATTACGGAAACATTGTTCGAGTGCTCGGAAGGTAGGAACGTTTGAGGCGGCGAGGTTATTCTTGGGGGATTTGCATCAACAAGCGGAAGAAGAAGCAGCAAACACTACTCGTGACGATGATACTATGGACAGTCCTCCTTCGTGGATACAAATGGAAAAGTACCAACAAATCGCAAATAATGCTCTGCAGGCGCAAAAGCTATGGTTGAACATTGAGGTTGATATTCAACTTTAGAATGTAGCTTACTTAGTAGGGTGAGGTTGGCATAATATCATGCATAGTAGTAGGGACTCTTCAACCAGCAGTGACAACTAGATAGACAAATTTTTATTGAGTGGTCGAGGTTGAGGTTTAGGTTCAGTCTTTATTTTGTCTTCTAATAGTATGAAGGGCTTAGCGCAAATCGGATGTAAATGGTTAGTGCTCACTGAGCACTGAGGCCTCGGCACCCGCTGCCCTGATGGGTAGCATCGGTCCTGATATGACCTCACTTTGGAGGCAGCGACAATGCACCCCATCCATCCACCGACCTCACTGTCACTGGTCAAATTCATTGAAATTGCGATGAAATCACAGTGTTTGGAGTAGGAGCCAGAGAGGGAGAGTTAGTGGACAGGGATGATTAATGGCATTCTCACATTGGGCCGCAGGTTTGCATCATTAACTAGCAAAACCAAGTGCGTAAGGGAGAATTTGGCCTTTCTTCTTATTTTGGTCGGGTGCTTTCGCGTATGGGAATAAAGCGTTCGGTCGAGGTGAGCCAGGATGAATATTATTGTCGCCGGAATGCACCATCAAGTTAAACCCCCTTGAGAATGTTGTTGACCACGATAATGTTGTTGATCTCGGTGTACTGCATCATGATGTACTCTGCATCATGATGTACTCTGGTTTTTGTTCAGGAACCTCGATCACAAAATTCTCTCGCATACTTTATCTCCTTATTGGTCTCTAGTTCGCCTAGCGAACTAAAAGTAGCTACACTAAAAATGCAATAACTAGTTTTAGTACAATGAGATCTTATTATCGTACAGACTTCACCGTCCACGGCTTTTCTGCCAGGTTGACCATGATTAAACGCGCAGGCAAAAATTGAATCTTGAAGAGCAATAGTAGAGCTTTTCACCCGCCTCGCATATCTCTTCTGAATCCAAAGCTGGTGTGTAGAGATATGGAAACCCGCGTGAGGCTAGGTTGAAACGTGGCACATACGTGTGCCACTATCTGGATTCATGTAAAGGTCGGGCATAAGATGTACTTCAAGATTTCTAATGATCTCTTCTAAACGATGGACTCCGAGAAAATCTGTCCTTCTTGCTCCAAATTGACTCCCGGCTGACGGAGCTTCATCGCTCATTCATGGATATCCTTCTCGTTCTTAGCCCAGAAGAGAATGGTATAAGAACCAACATCATAGACATAGATGATACAAGTTACTTCCTTTCCTGAGAATTATCAGGGGTCCATTGTGGAATGCCGAACACTCCCATCTTCTCGGCCATGTACTTCACGCCACAGAATCACCTAAATGCCCTGAGGCTTGAGGAGACTGGCGCAATCCACAAAGTGTTTTCTTGAACTTCAACACCTTTCCTAATTTTTCAAAATTGTGTGGCAATCTAATATCAATAGACATCATCTTCCTTGTTGAGGTTGGCATGTAGAAATGTGGCGGTGCAGCGCGTCCTGCTTGGGCTTCAACAAGTCAAATCGCCAAAATTAACATCTCGAAGAAATCAGGTCACCTCTGGCGCAAAATCGTCTAGATGGGCATTGATGTTGAGAATCATATACCTTCTTATCTTGCATTCGTATCCATGGCAAGGCAATCAAACTGTGTTTCAACTGTGCACCTCTAGTTTGGTACTGCAGTCAAGATGTGTATGAAGAACCACCAATCTGCCATAAAGCTGATTACAAGGCCAAAGAAGTTGCATTTACTCTCCACTGAAATAAGTCATAACATTATGAAGATCAGTATTGAACAAGACATACATGAAACACAATGCTCCTGCATTGGAAACGCAATGTATGGCCCAATGGCAATTCTTCGCGAGATCCGTCTACTTGTGTGTTGCTTGATAGAGCATATAAAACCTGAATATAGTTGAAGATCATGATCATCATGATGACATTTGATCTGGCTGTGCTTATTGCGATGACGAAGATGCATAGAAGAAGACACGAATATTGATAACAGCCTTGCTCGAGATTAGATAGGATTGGGGTTACTTTTGCATAGGTACTGAACTTCATTGTATCCTACTCTAAAATACTATTATGAAAGAAAATAGATTCCTCAAGTGTTGGGGGTTACTTTTGCATATGTCGTACAATAATTGCTAGGTGGCACTGGAACTTCTAAAAAACTCGACGTTCATAAACACCCCCAACATCACTTTCCATGCTGGGCCTTGCAACACTCCTTATGTTCTGACCAGTCAGCAACCTGACACTCCCTGGAACAGTACTCAGGTACTCTGCAACGCCCGCACACCCTGAAGGTACTGCGATCTTTCCTTTCCGAACAATGCCAGCACATTCCAACTTTTGGATGGTTTGTTTTAGCGTCGTCGTAAAATTCATTCATGCAAGAGCAAGGAATCCGCTTCTTGTAAAATTTTGCCATTTCGCGTGTACCGCCACATAGAATCTTCATCATCAGCGCATGATGATTAAGATTACCAACACCATTCCTTGCATGCTCTTCGAAATTTTCTAGCTGCACTACCAAACTTGCAAGCCCACGCGCAATGAAAGATACCCTACTACTGCTATTGACGTTCTCTCCTCTACCCGCAAGAATCATCGTTTCTGCTCCTGTGGATACGAACAATTCTATTGTCGCTTTTCTAAGAGATTCATCCAGACATACCTGCGGGCATTCTCTCATGGTAGCTGATAATGCGGAGGTAAGAAACTGACCAAAATTATATTCGGTACCCTTCTTCATCGCATTGTCCACAGTATTGCAAAATGTTACCAAACACTTTTCACATGCCGGGTGGACGGGATAGCTGCATCCATGGCGGCATACATTTTCTTCTTTCACACCGGCGTTTACATTCATTTCAGAAAACATTGTCGTCAACACATCGTCGTTGTCATTGTTGCCAGCAACATCGGCACTGGACGACCCGGCGCCACTTGCCCTCGCATTCTTCTTTGCTCGTCCCTTGTTTCGCTTCCTTGACGGCATGGTCTCTGCACTTTCTCCTCTAAAAGTGCGGTTTCAATCTGGTTTCAATGGCAATAGAAAGCGTTGTCGTCGATCTATGCGGATAGAGAAGCGCCGCCGGCGTGCCCAACTCAGCGTCTTTGTAGGGCTCTTTTGACGGGCGACCCCCCTTAATATATAGCCAAGTACGTAGGAATCAATAGATCCTGAATCTTCGAGAAAGAACTAGGTAGGCTCCCCCCTCCCTCTTTCCGACAACCCAAGACCACGACCTCAGCCTCCCGAGCGAGCACGAACACCACACAACATTCGACATGAACTGAGAGAACAGATGATGATCATAATATTATTATTATATCACCATCTCATTTTGAGTTTTCCGTGAAATTCATATTGTTTAAACGTATACCTTTGCACATTATATCACCATCTCATTTTGAGTTTTCCATGAAATTCGAAAGGTATTTACTTCATATTCATTAAGATTGTCCTTATTTCACTATCTACGCTGCAATGCTCCTCTGTCACTGATATATCCAATGATACATTTGGATATAACCAAGAGACGAATATAACAAAAGATGATCGACTATTAATAAAAAGTATCTGTTGTATCGTTCTGCTTTTGCTATTGGGCACGTCATATTTCAATCATCAAGCACTACTCGCGTAATATCATCAGCATCATCCACGTTTGTCCACACGTCGTCCGGCTGTTGCTGCTGCTGCCTTGGACGAATACATTCCTCCTTCAACCCGCCTCCATTCGGCCAGAAGCATGTAAACCCTATTTTTTTGTAAATAACGAAAAACACATGTAAGTCACTCAAAAAAAGCACAGCAGCACAAGGTAGGAAGAAACACAATGTAAGAAATATGTTACTGTCTCTCTCTCTCTTACCTAAATGGGCCATTCCCGCTGGTTTCTTGCTACGTCCAGAAAGATTCCCAACGTTGGATGTTATTTGCTGCGAATGATCTTCTGCATGTTGTTGTTGTTGTTGCGACATCGTCACAGTCGTCGGGGACTCCTCCTCCTGATTATTATACTCGCAAATGCCCTCGTTAATGTAGTGAAAGAATTTGAATGGCTCTATTTGAACTACTGCATTCACAGCTGTATTCAGTGCCTATTCATCATGAAAATATTTTCAGAGAGAGAGACGATGGCCTTTTATGCTGAGAAAGACAAGACACAAAACTAATACATCGTACAAACACATCTCTTTCTCTCAACTCACCCACTGCGGTAGCCCACCACCAGGATTAGCATGCGATATCATTGTTATCCTTGTTTTATTCGGATCATCAGGATCCTTTGATATGACTGTGATGCACCGTTTTGTAAATATGTAACATGATGGAAAAAGGGTCCATATTGTGGTCAGGATAGAACAAAATAAAAAATGGCAAACAAAACATGAGCCCAATGCAGCCCATTGATAACAGAATGAATGTACAGACACACACATCATACAAATAATACACAAGTAGACACTTACAATTCGCACCCCTCAAAGCAAATCCACGACACACATCACCCTGACCCTCCACCATAACACCCGGCACATCCTCATGCTCCACAGCCTGATTCACAATCACCTCCGTCCCATCCCCCAACCATCGATGACTACAATACGTGACAAAATCACGAGGCTTTACAAATAATATCTTGGGACATTTACACCATGTAATTTTTGAGGAGGGTGTAATTTCTTCAATGTCGGAATGATCTACGACTAATTCATTGTAGAGTGGCATTGTTGTGGGGTTTGCTAGGAAGTCACATACTTTGGAGAGTGGGGCATCGATTGTGGAGTAGCATTTGAGACATGGATAGTCTTGAACGAGGCTGGATGTGGATTCAATGTCTTCTTCATCTCGAGTATCTGGCATCCACTGTTTTTATGTATTGAAACAAAAAAGGCATTTGCAATGAGAATGAGAAATCTCATAATATAAACACCATGTGCATGTTGTGTGTTTGGGTCTCTTACCTTCAAATAAACCTGTGTCCTATCACCACCATTAAACTTCTTTTTGACAAAGTTATTACATGATATTTCCTTCCATCCATCACTACTACTATCCACTTCTTTCGCCCATACTTCGACATCTCGACCTACTTTTTCAAGACGTCGTTGTCGTTGTCGACGCTTCTTCTTCTTCTTCTTATTGGGACTCATCTCCATCTGTTGTTGGTCTTCTTCTTCTTCTTCATCCAACTCATAAGATTCGTCATCTACTGGACGTTGCTGCAGACGATCGCTACCACCCCCATCCCTTCTCAACTTGTCCTTGACCGCATACAACTCCTCCCTTAATGCAATCAATTCTTCCCTCATTTCACGTAATTCGAACAATGTCTCGGTTAGCACATTGGATATTCCCGGTTGTTCCAACGATGATGAAGATGATGACTTGTTCTTCTCTTCTTTCTTGGGTTGTTGCTGTTGCCGTGTGTTACGTCTTGGTTGATCCCTCTTGTTGCTGTGGTTGTCAGGTACTGGTGGTGGAGGCAGCTGCTGCGCCTTCTTCTCCTCTTCTGAATGTTTGATAATGTCATGATTATCATCTGCCAATGATTGGAGGATTTGTGCAGTAGGTGGAGATAATATCAACATTGATTTCTTGTTCCCAACTTCACTACCACTATTCGACTCGTCATTATCCACTACCTTTCCCCTCTTCTTGTTCTCTGAATACAATGGAATCACATCCTCACGAATGCCATAATAAAATCCGGTATTATTCTTCCTCCTCCTCTTGCTTTGACCGTCTTCTCTCTTCTTCTTTTTCACAACCATAGTTGTTTGTTTTGTCAGCAAGACATCATCAGAGGAGGAAGAAGAGGCAGTATTCTTCAACATCATTGAAGATGAAGAATGCCCATCATTTGTATGAGGCAAATGATTCCTCATCGTCTCTTCTAATATCCCCAATGGATTCTTCCGAATATTTGGATCTATCATTGGTCCTCCTACTTCCATCAGTAACGAGTTACAATTGTCATTGTACATTACGAGCGATCTCGATAGGCACCGTGCTAATTTATCACGTAGGTCTAATGCACTCATCCTATATTTTGGGACATGTTCCTCCTCATCATCATCGCCATTAGTTATTGGTGGTGCCATCACTTCTTGTCGTGATATTGATGGTGATAGTGCCAGTAGCCTCGATGGAGAGTAGTAAGATGATGATGGCGATGACGACGACGACGACGAGGAACATGATAGGATGTCATCATCACGTATCCCATAATAAAATCCCGTATTGTTCCTCCTCCTCCTTCTTATTCTCAGTGGTTTATTATTATTGTTGTTTCTGTAGCATGATGATAATGATGATACCAATGGTGAGCGTTGCAGTAGTTGCCGCTGCTGTTGCATTAGCCGTGTAGTAACGGAGGAGGAGGAGGAAGATGGATAAAAGGAAGTTGATGTTGTCTTGACAACAGCATCAGTAGCGGCAGCGGCAGCAGTGGAAGAATGGCATGCAACCAAGCAACAGCAGCATGAAAATACTATTATTCTCATTGTCAATGGCAATACTAACATTGTTGATGATGATGGAGAGAGTACTGGTACATTACTGAGAAGATGGAAGCATGCCATTCATTATGGTAAATTATGGTTGAGGTAGGTTGAGGTGAGGAGGCAGGGTCGAGGATCTTTTAGATTTTTTTCAGTATGTACCATACTGTACCATATCTATCTAGCGCTTGATGTTTGTGTGTGTCAGTTTGTTGGGCGCGGAGAGATGAGATAGGATGAGATGATGTAATGTGTGATATGATGTGATCTTACGATTATTACAGAGGGAGACACAGGGAGAGGTGAAAAGAAGAGATGAGGGATGATAGGTAGGGGACTATATAGGATATATATAGAGATTCCAACAGCCACAGGTGGCTGTTGGAATCTCTGTGAGAAGAGATCAAGCTTTGATTTCCTTGATATTTCTATTTTTAAATAGAAACTCTACCGTGTGAAAACCTTTCCCAGCAGAAAGAGCAAAGATGCTTATAATCTGAACAGACGATTCCTTTCCAATACAATAACCAAATAACCAACCAGTTGCATCCCAATTCAACGGATCCCAGCACTTTAGTGCTTCCTTTAACTCAAGCGCAATGCGGATCCCAGTTGGTGCAACGTCTCAGTTTATCAGACCCAGTTTACCAGGACGCCTCTGAGTCCTGCCAAGGCAGCTTCCAATTAGTGGAGCATTCCAAACGAACAGAATATCATGTCATCCTTCGGATCTTTCCTCGGACCGTATCTTGATCCAAGTCCCGTGCGGACAGAACTGGCGAGCAGTATTGGATTCCTCCATGGATACGTTCTCTCGATCATCCTCGGATTCTCAGAAATCATCAGACGATCTTTGGCTCACATTTTCAGCCTCAAACTCGGCGGACGCGTCAGTTTGAAACGAAGCGCAGCTAGAAGATCAGCAGCATTGATTCTATTTTGGGTGGCATTGAACCTTACCAAAGCGTCCAGCTTCATCGTCGATTCATCGCAATCGCATCCGATTCATTCCCAGCGATCGACGAAGTTAAACTGGCAGCAACCTAATAAAAGTCTCGAGTTTGAACGATTCGAATTAGAGCAAACATTGAAACCAGCAACCAGCGATTCAAAATGGATGGTGCATCATCCGCCGATCGTCGCAGAAACAGATTCCAAAGAAAGTCGCTCGCCCATTCAGCGCAAGTCCAATGAAAGTCGCTCTTCCGTACAGCGCAAGTCCAAAGCAAATCATCCATTAGACCAAGCGGCCGGCGAGGCCCCGATCAAATTCCAAGCGAGTTGTCCATCAGTGCAGCGAAACGATACCAATGATGCGGCCCAGGTGGCCCGGCAAGTAATCCAAATGACAGTACCCCGCAATGCTCCAACTCAAATGGCTCGCAAAGATCAAATGGCTCGCGACGAACGATTGAACGCTCGCGATGTTGAAGAGATTACGTCTTGCAATGTCCAAATGAACGCAACTCGCGATGATGTGGCCCGAGATACTCGAAGTGCAGCTCAAGTGGCCCAGCGAAAGGCTCAGATAGTAGCTCGCGAAATGCAAATGAAAATCTCCAGCAAATTCCAAGCAAGTCCCTCATTATTGCAGTACCATGATATAAAAGCGGCCGGAGAGGTCCCAAGTTACCCATTTGTACAGCGCAACATTTCAATCCAAGTGGCCCGTGTGGCTCCAATCCTCGAAACGACAATAGCTTTTGAACTCCCACGAGTAGCTAAGAGAGTGGCTCAGATGCAAGCAACTTGTGACGGCCGAACTGAAATGGCACGAGATGCTCAAATGAATACAACTCGTGATGATGCGGCCCAGATTATGGCCCAGCGATCAATTCATGTATTAACGGCTGGCGGAACTCAAATAATTATGGCTCGCGTGGCGCGGGTGAGAAGTCAAGACGAAAGAAAGCTCATTGCAAAGGTCAAGTCAAGTGAAAGCGAAAGGGACGAGTTATTTTATGCTGTCCAAATTCCGTTGCTCATCCATGTTGGAGCAACTTCATTTCGTGAGGGAGATATGAACCAAGCCAGTCAGATTGTTGTGTCGATGGCAGAGAACTTCTTATTTCCACAAGAGCAATACACAGAGAAGCAGGCTGGTGGGCCATCAGACAAAGAGGGTGCGCCAGAAGCCTCAGAGATCTCATCATTTCCGCAAGAGCAACACGTAGAGAGGCGTGATTGTGAGCCTCCAGATAAAAGCGGTGAACCAGCAGACACAAGATCAATCGCAGTATTACCTCCAAGTTGGCAACCTTTGCAGAATATTGTTGCGTCAGAATTTTTCATCTGGCCTTTCTCAAGCGAGGGAGCTTTTGTCGTGGACAGAAGCCAGATGATTGTTGATTGTGGTATCAACATTGTACCCAAGTTTTGGGCTCCATGTCATAGAAGCTATTTGATGCCAAGTGTGACAAGCGATGGAGCCAAGACAGCTACCAGTATCTCGCATTATAGCTCTCGCAGAGCTCCAAGCGCGATTGCATATGTTCACCAAGTTGATTGTTGCATCAAATATCAGCCACCAGCACCAGCATTCTTGGTCAAGCGGTATCGCATGCCGCCCGAAAAGACCAGCAATATTATAATTGACTGTCATAGAAGCTCCGTTTCCGAGGGAGACCAATGCTCACAGATAATTGTTGAGTTACATTCCGCGTCAGAGTTGATTGTTGAATGTATTTTGACACGAAACGAGGGAGATGAGCCGAGTATCTGTAGGAGCCAGTTGATTGTTAGATTGCAATGCCGCCAGGAAGTTTTGTATGCCCGGCCACTATTTCCGTCAACTGAGTTTGTTGTAGCTCTCCATTTACCTTTCGCAAGCGAGGGAGATTTTGGCGTGGACAGAAACAAACAATACAATATCAACATTCCATCCAAGATATGGATTTCATGCCGCGAGGGAGATCTTGACAGTGCACACCAGTTGTTTGTCGGATTTAGCCAACCAAGAATCAATAGGTGCTGCTTTACCCGTAGGAGGCCACATCGCAAGCCGCCAGACAAATTTGGGAAAAGTATTTGTGTTGAGCACAGTCCCATGTCAGTGTCCGAGGGAGCAGCATCCATCAGTAGTTGGGCCCAATCCATATCAATTTGCGTGGCAGAAAAGACAGAGCATGGTGCCATCTGTATGCATAGCAAAGTTCCAGTCGACATGCCAAGCACCTCAGAAGCAGCGCGCAACCGCCTAACCTCATCGTTTGTCCGTGGGACGGCGATCGAAGCAGAAGCAGCGGCAGCATTGGCGGCAGCATCAGCAGCAACTCGAGAATCCAAGATTCCATCAACAATAGCGAATCCATCATCGTCAATTCCAGCGCAGCCCGTAGCAGCACCAACAACGACAACATCAGCGGTAGCAATTGCACCAGGCAAGTCAAAGCACGATGTTGCCATTTTGTTTGGCAGATGGCGCGCACGTACGCACAGCAAAGAAATCGAAACGCCAAGCGCATTGGAAGCAGCACGCAACCGCCTATCCTCATCGCTCGTCCGTGGGACAGCAATCAAATTGGCAAAGACAGCATTCCAAGCGTGGCTCGTGATAGCCGTAGCTCCAATACCAGTGTCCATGATCGCATCAACTGCAATAATTCAAGCACCAGCGGGAGATCAAGCGCAGCTCGAAGAACCATTGATAGCCGCAGATTCGGCAATATTCGTAGCAATGGCGACAGTAGAGTCAGTATCGATGGCCGCATCAGTCGGCGTAGCCGTAGGTCCAGCGTTGGCCCCAACGATATCATACGCGGCAACCATGATGAGGATGGCCATCTCCATGATGGGAGCCATAGCAATCACGATGGTGATGGCAGCAATAGCAATGGCAATGGCAATGATAATAGCCAGCAAGCTCAAGCAGTGGTCGTCAGTGGTTGGCGGTCTCCATCTCCAGCAAAGAACAAATATCTTTCGGTTTCGGCGAAGTATCTTTGGCGTCAGAGTGCGTCAGCGAAGATCCTTTTGGGCACAGAGCTTGTCCAGAAGTTGTACAGAAGTTTATCCAGAAGTTTGTCCCACAGTATCCTTTCCGAGGGAGTGTGAGAAGAGATCAAGCTTTGATTTCCTTGATATTTCTATTTTTAAATAGAAACTCTACCGTGTGAAAACCTTTCCCAGCAGAAAGAGCAAAGATGCTTANCCTTGATATTTCTATTTTTAAATGAAACTCTACTGAGCGAAAACCTTTGACCAGTAGACAGAGCAAAGATGCTTATAATCTGAACAGACGATTCCTTTCCAATACAATAACCAATAAATCAACCAGTTGCATCCTAATTCAACGGATCCCAGCACTTTAGTGCTTCCTTTAACTGAAGCGCAATGCAGATCCCAGTTGGTGCAACGTGTCAACACCCACTAAAGCAAATTTTGATTCTTGGCCTCCCACTCACCCACCCATTTCTCCCAATAACCGGCAAAAAAAGCTAACTTTTCTATGTAAAAAAACTCTTTGTTTATTTTCTCAGATGTGATGTCGGTCGAACGTCGAACGTCGAGAACACTACTTACAACACCCAACCACAACCAGCAACAACCCCACACCACACACCACCTCCACCACCCACCACCCGCCGTCGTCGATGACCGATCATAATGGATGGGGTCTCGACCTCCATATGAGATTCACACCCCTGCCACCAAGTGATTATCAGTCGACAGCTTAGGATCTAAGCTGTCGATTGATCGTTGTCTGGTCACAGGAGATGTGTCGCAAGGCCGCCGGATCAGCTGTCCATCGACGGTGGTGATTTTTCGGCCCCCACTCACCCGTCTAATATAAAAAAATTAATATAAAATAGAGTAGTTGATTTCATGCCGCGCCGACCAGGAATAT
>JALLAU010000475.1:0-14984 GCA_036939495.1 Thalassiosira hispida | reverse complement strand
GAGGTAACGTTCTAGCATGATGATAGGTGACTTGTGAAGAATCAAAGAAAGAAGATGGCGTGGCTAAACAATAATAATATCTTCTGTCAGATCAGCTCCGACTGCACATGCTCCAAGATAATGAATGAGGTCCCCACGCACGGTCCACGGCCGTCATTTAATAGCATGGATGGTTGATGAGAATGTCACGCCAGTTCAAAAAAGAAACGGCTTGTTCAGATGTCAGTCTGTTGTGTTGTGAGACCAAGAAAAAAGCAAGAAGAGTAGAAGTCAGATATGGTTAGCGATAGAAACAGGGGCGATCATAAATAGTATTAGTCTACACAAATAGTATGCACCATATCGCTATAAATTCGCCGTTCCAATGCCATGCCCTTTCTCGCGACCTCGGATTTCTCCCGCACCATCAAACAGCCTGCTTGATTAATTTCGGATTGCCACAGGATTGCCATCCGTTGTGCAATAGGTAGATTGCGCTTCAGTCAACATACAATATCGGTTGAGCATTGTGGCGTATGAGGTTTGATTGAAAATGTCTCCGTCAGAAAGTAATTCAAGCAACGACAACAGCCGCCATGCCACATGGCTGGAGACGGACCGGCCGGCGGCTGTGGAAGAAGATTATGGTGAACCCTCCTCCAACGACAGCGGAGGAACGATGAAAGATCCCGAAAATTGGCGCGTGAATCTGCCAACAGATGACCTTGATCAGCTCATGTGGGGTAGTACTGGTGTGCCGCCGCCTGCTGCTCCTCCCGCGCCTCCTAAATATCAAAAGGATTGGGCTAGTCCTAAGAACGAAAATCAGGTCGAGGCTGGCGATGGCGGAACTGTTAATGCTGATGATGCTAGTGAGGGTTGTGAGGCAGATGTAAATGAGGCTCAGCAACATCATGAAAATGACAATATCCTATCTGCACTAGAAATCTCCATCAAGGATCAACAACCCCCACCACCTGTCCCAGACAAGATAATATTAGAAGACATTGTTTGGAAACAACGATCTGGATTTGGAAAGTATAGTTTTGGAATTATACAACATGAATGGGAACAACGCCGTGTGGTATTATTTGAATCTGGAATTTTGAGGTACTATTCAATGAAAAAGGATATGGAGGGCGTCAAGTATGACCCACCACATGCTACCAATCCTGATAAAAGTCCGTGGGTGTATGATGACAATCAAGAGCCGAGGGGGGAGATGGATTTGAAAGTTAGAGAAAGCCCTGATGATGAAAATTCTGACAATGGGGATGACAGTGGGGGGCTTTCGCCATCGGCTTCATTTGGAGAAGGTGTGCGTCGGCTGAGCAGTTTAGTTCCCACCAGTGAAAAGCGTCCAAATGTGGGGGGTGTCACGGTACAAGCACGAGATCGATATGGCGATCCTGGCCCGACTCCTTTTGAGATTGATATTGTCAGGAGAGACAACCATGAGAAATGGAGGTTTTGTTTCCAATCTCAATCGATTCAAATTGAATGGCTATCCATTCTCAAGTCTGTGGCTTCGAATGGTGAAGATGGCGGTGATGATAACATTATTGTACAATCGGAAGGTTTAGCGAATCACGGATTTCAACCTGGAGACCATATCATTCGATGGGAAATGCTCCCAGTTCTATACCCCATCCAGATCCATGGTATTGTCTTGGAAGCTGGAAAGAATTGTGTGATTATTGCTGATTTTGGATTGGCATCCTATGACAACCGAAGACTAGCTGGCCACGAAGAGCTGACTACCTGGTCAGAAGACGAGGGGAAAGATGACTCACATGATGTCATCATGGCAGCTTGGGAGCATATCAAACCCAAGGAAAAGAAGCGTTTGAATATCATTGTTGTGACGGATCCGAAGGATATTCGAAAGTGGTCAAAAATAAAGTATGGAGATCAGGTTGAAAAGGACAAGAAGAAGCCAGGAGGGTTTTTCACTTCCTTCCTTCCCGGAAAGTCTCCAAAGAATGTAGAAAAAGATGGGGAGGAGAAGAATGAAACCGAAGATGATTGTGAAGAAAGTGAAAGGGCTGATGCTGATGAGGTGACTTCTACTGCAGAGGCTGATGGCAAGCCAGTTCAAGATATTGAATATGCCAACAATGAGCAATATGATGCCGTTGAAGCAAATGAGGGGGAACCAGATTGGTTCCGACCTGGATACAAACCACGAAAGCGAACATCGTCATCATCTTCTGCAATACCATTGAATGATGATGGGCAAGCTGTATTTTCAATTAACGGACCTGATGATCACCCAAAGAGTGAACTACCAAAAAGTGACTCTGCAAAGCTAGTCTTGGCCCGCACTCACTTCATCTTAGAGAATGAGGACTTGCTCCCGCCCTATCATGTGTTCTACTCCAACTCGGAGTGTATAGCCGTATGGTGCAAGACGGGACGATGGTCCACTTTGCAGGCAGCCGTGTATCTAGTTTCAAGTTCTGTAGGATTTGGCAAGAGTGCAACCATGCTCACTTTGTCAGTGGCTGCTGCGCATTTGATTCTCGTCCCTGCTCTAGCTGTTGGTGGTCTTGCCGTTATCGGTGCACCGTTACTGTTTTTGAAAAAGTCACAAGAAATGTGGGACAAGGCAACAATGCATCTGACGGAAAAGTTCTGGATGATGGCAGAACCTGAAGTGTTTGTGGAAGCCATTGAATACTGGGCGCAATGGGGAAAGTCGTAGTTTTTGGGAGAGAGAAATAGAAAAGTTACATCAGATCATTGTGTCAAATCACATTGATCAAGCATTCCTGACTGTGTCAAATTAGGTCTCTTCGTGGTGCAGTAGATGAGAACGAGCACAATCACAGCTCTTTAATAAGATAAGCCTTAGATAGATTTCTCTCGTCCTTTAGAATAAGTTATAATGAAAACTAGGAACTCATGAACAAACACCAATACTCTCTTCTTAACTTGAATGGAAACTACGACACTTGCTTGCGCTTTTTGGTGCCATTGTCACTATTATCGATCTCTATGACTTCGATGTCGCTGTTCTCGGGAGAAGTCGGGGGCGTGTTCCCAGTCTTTTGCTTCTTTGGCGGGGAGGCATTCGATGATCGCTTGAAAAATGCTTGCAGCCCAGATTGAATGCCGCCACCTGATTTGGCCTTCTTAACTTTGCCATTGCTGCTCGGCTTTGCATCCTCCCCCTTCCTCTTCTGGACAAGCTTCATCATTCTGTGGAAGGAACAGAACAGATGAGTGAGCATGAATAGAGTAAAAGACAACACAGGTTGTATTATCCAAATAAACACACTTTGCACTTACTCTTCTGTGTCATCTAATCCATGCAGTTCACGGGTCAAATGATTGATTCGAACCTGAACCGTCGATCTAGTGAACATTTTCGAATCTTTGTTGCCTTCAGTTGCCAGTTGTTTGCAGAATGGATAGTCGTGCTGCAACAAGGAGTCGAATCCCCCATAGCCATAATCAAGGATGCCAACGAGAAGATCAAGGTCATCTTGGCAGTTGCAACTGCCTTCCTTGTTCTTGTCGGCATTCCACCATGTTGGGCTATCCTCCCACTCGGTCTTGGTAAAGCTTGATTGTTTGAGAACTTTGGGAATCAGTTCGTTCGACAATCTGTCAATTGTGTTTTTAGTCAAAATGGATCGAAGTCTTGTCTGCTGTGCAATCTGAATGAAAACGGTGCGGCAGTCTCGTTTCGTCATCATTGCAGCATCGTGAGACTGGGGGTGGTCTTTCGCCGGAGTGATACTTGTTGATGAGAGTACATTCCCGGCCTTATCAACAACACCAAGAGGCCCTGCCCACTTCTGCAGATCCTTTGAAAACCAGTTCAGAACCTTCGTGCCAAGCCCATTTTCTGACTTGTTCAATTGCTGGATCTTCTTTTCGCCAGCATAACTCAAGTCAACTGGACCCATATTCTTTCTGATTGCCTCAACTAGCTTGATGCATTTCTTGGCAAACATGTGAGGATCTTTGCTGTACGTCTTGGCTTCTTCAAGCGTCATTTCCTTGGCATCGAGGTCTTTCTTCAGAACGGCAATTTTCTTTTGATCCTTCTCAGGAATTGCTGCTTTGTCTTTGTGGAGAAGAATTTCAGTCTCGAGCTTCTTTCTCGCAATGCTCAACCAAACTTCAGCCGCGGCTTGCATAATGCCTCCCATAGCGCTGAAGTAAATCTTGAATTCCTCTTCTTCTCCCTCTGGATCATCGCATTCCGCCAGTGCAGCGCCATTAACTAGAGAGCTCCAGTCGTCCGAAAACACGGGCAAGCCTTGAGATGCCAAGACAGTGAGCGTAAGAATCTCAGTGCTTGTCAATAATATGCAATCTTTGACTCCATCTTTGTCTTCAACATATGATGTCAAGGCACGATTGAGGGCGGTGTCTGCGGGGGTATACGCCTTCTTCCGTTTTAGTTTCGTCAATGCGGCCTTGGCTGACGCAGAGGCCGATGGCTTTTCTTCTTGCGTCGCAAAAAGTGGCTCTGTAGGAACTTTGGCCTGGACGGGATCTTGGCCAAGCTTCAGAAACATATGTAAATGAACAAGAATGAGATGTGCAGATTCATTTTCAAAACAACAACCTTTCCACACACGTCAACACTCACCATTACCCTGAGAATATTCTTGGAAGCACGGGCAACCTTCTTGCACGTATTCTCATACAGCTGAATATCCTTTTTGGTTTTCTTAAACACTTCGACCGATGTGTCGTTTCCATCAGACTTCGCTAGGTCCTTGATCCGCGAATCGATTTCACGAAAAATCAAACCCGTAGAATATTTCACGGTGCTAACCTTCGCTGCCTGCTTCAACGCAAGCTGACCTCTTATCATTTCTGCCAGTAGGATATTGTGCCGATCACTCTGGTCAATGACATGGAAACCGTAGTCTTTGGGTTCAACAGCCTTGGTGTCACCTGAATTGTCCCCCTGGGGTGTTTCTTCCTTCTCTTCCTCAGGGGCAGCTCCTTTGCCAGCAAACGAGAGTGCAAGCTTCCTCATCCGTCTGATCAACTTCTTCTTAGATGGCAGCGCCTCGCAGTCGTCTGGCGCCCTTTCGACAGCAGGTTTCAGGATTTTCTTTAACTCGTTCTCATCAACCTTCCAGTCCTCATCTGACTCATCATGAGCTAGGCCATATGATTTGATAAGGCGTTCACGGATCTGCGGTTGAAAAGTTGATCAGTATTAAGAGAGCTAAGTTGAGCCGATCATGAAATCAGATGCAAAGGAATGACAATCTGAATACATGAACTTACTTCATTCGTTGTTGGGGCTGGCATACCACTTCCATCAACAAACTTTTCCTTCAATTCTTGTAAGAACTTGACTGCTCGGGAGGCAGTGCCATGGAGCTCAGTGTATTCAACTTGGAATTTCTTCTCCGCCACGGGATCAGCTTCCTCGGAAACCGCTTGATCTTTTTTACCCTCGGGAACCTCAAATGGCACACCCCATCGAATGGTTTTATCTTTTCCAATGGCTGAGATAGTAGATCCAGATTCAATCCATCCATGTTTGGTAACAGCACGAGTGAGGATGGCATCATGGAGCAATGTCCATTCCGGATGAGGGATTGAGGTTCGAGGGTTGATATTGATGAGTTTACTCAGCTGTGCATTGCGTTCTTCAACTGAAGCTTCTGGCGAAATATTCGCATCTGCGGTTGAAACAATCTGAAGAGGGAGAAGCATGTGATAATCAATGCAAAGAGTACGGTCAGAGATAGAAACGACATTACATACAAAATATCATGAATCAATCAAACTTACCTTGTGCACTGCATCGACTAGCAATAGTTTGTTTAGTAGCCGTTTCGTCAAACCAACCCGATGGCCTCTTTTGCGATCAGCGAGAAGCTGCAAGGGTGCACAATCCATAAGGAACAACTTGAGTGTCTTTGCTGTGACATTTTTCAAATCAAGTGTAGCAACGGGAGCAGAGTCGCCAGATTTTCCACATGTTGCTGCCACAGAAGAAATGAGAGAATTGGCCATGTTCATTAGCTCGGGATGATACTTCGGAATGGCATCAAGCACTGCAGTGATTGATTTGAAAGTTTTGCCCTGGTATGTGAAGCCACTTGATTTATTCTTGTCGTCGTTCTTCCAGCCGCGCGACCTGAGGGCTGGCCAAACATTCCCATCAAAGTCGGCGGCTAGCTTGGACTGTATCGGATTTGCCTCTCCGTTGGAAGGCTTGGAAGGACGGTTGCCATCGATGATACTTTGCACGTACTCTTTGTTTCTGGAGAATGCAGCCGTCTTCGAAAAGACCAATGCATCCGCGAATGCTTTTGCGGTCCATGATTCATTGTCTGACAATAACTTCTTGAATGATTCCTCAAGTTGGTCCTTCTTTTCCTCCTCTGGCTTTTCGTCAGACTTGGCGGGTTCCTTGTCGACATCAAGGACACCATCATCGTCGCCAGTGCGTGCCAAAACATCCCCTGCAGGTTGATTCTCCTTTGAGGCAGCATCTGCCTTGCGGGTGACTTCAAGTGCATTGTCCTCTGCGGTCTCGTACAAGCACACGAGAGCTAAAGCCCAGGACATCCTCTTGACCTCATCGAACTTCATCGCCTTCGAAAGAGAGAGCGAGGAATGGAGCTTGGCCCATGCAATATTGCCATACCCAAACAACGAAAGAGCTTTCATTACTACCTCGGCATCGGACTGCTTCCATTCCGATTGAGCAGCTCCGCCCCACAGAAACCGTTCATCCTTCTTCTTGGACCTGGTAGCCTTGACAATCGTCCTCAGAGCTTCGTTGTCAAGGTTGAGGCTCTCCTCATCTGAGTTCTCACTCGAGACGCTGTACTCACTTGACACGGACCCATCGTCCATATCCACATCAGACCCCTCGACACCATCTTTGATTGCAGCATCGAGCTTTTTGCTGTATTCCTTCTCACTGTAACTTTGCGACGCCCGTTTTCGCTTCCCTAGCTCTTCCTTCTCTTCTTCCTTTGCCTCGCCAACCACCTTGGTCCAGAAATCAGGGTCGTCAACATCAACTTCCGCTGCAGCGGAGGTGGTACTCTTGAAGCTAGCCTTGGAGAAAGTGCCGCCAGCTGCATTGCTGTTGCTTCCAGTGTTTTCATGAACAACAGTCTTGGCACGGCGTTCGAGGATGGAGTCAATGTCTTGGGAGACGAAGTCATTGGACTCTTTCTCAGATGTGCCGTCTTTATCTTCCTTGAAGATATCACTGTTGCGAAAGAGACGTGGATTTGTAAGTATTGCACAAGGTTCAGGTAGAAAAATGTAAAAGGTACCTGAAAGTGGTAATGCAAAACTTACTAGGCCCCATGCTTCAACAGCTTCTCAACCTCTTCCTTCGTCATGATATCTTTGTCTCCACTATGCTCAATTCCCTGGAGCACTGCCTGGTCAAGGCCCATTTTCATACTGGACATGTGAAACATTTGCATTTCGTATGTTTTGCGAGTGAGGAGGCGGTAAATCTTCACATTCTTCGTCTGACCAATTCGATGGCATCTGGCCTGGGCTTGGAGATCATTCTGAGGATTCCAATCAGAGTCAAAAATGATACAAGTGTCAGCGGCCGTGAGGTTAATACCCACACCACCCGCACGCGTCGACAACAACATGATAAACGGCTGCTCCCTCCCACTGTTATCCTTCGACTGAAACCTATCAATCGCCGCCTGGCGCTTCAATCCGGTAATCGACCCATCGATACGTTCGCATTTGTAGCTGCGTAGGTGGAGATAGTCCTCAATAATATCCAGCATGATCTTGAACTGGCTGAAAATCAATATGCGATGTCCATCGGCCTTCAGTCGGGGCAGGAGCTTGTCGAGCAAGACGAATTTGCCCGACGCATTGACCAGTTGTTTAATTTCGTCAGCATTAGGATTCTGCGCCCGAACTTCCGCCTCGACTCCCGTGAGTAAGAATGGATGATTGCAGCACTTACGTAGCTGCATTGCAAGGTTGTTAATGCTCGGTCCATCCATCGGTTTCTTCTTATTCCGATGCAAAAATTTGAGGTTCTTCTCGTAGAGGGCACGATAGTATTGCTTCTGCAATACAGTAAGCTCGACTTCAATTAGCGTTTCCTCCTTGGGTGGCACAGACTTTTCGACATCTTCCTTGAGACGACGCAAAATGTACGGTCGGATGGTTTCGTGCAGTTCGTCCACCTTCTCCTTGCTCTTGATGTCGCCATAACTTTCCATGAATTCATCGAGCTTATCAAAGTTGTTAGGGTTGATGAAGTTGAGGAGCGTCCATAGCTCTTGCATGTTGTTTTGAATTGGTGTCTGCAAGTAATGATTCATGGGTGAGACTCGAGGTTAGTCGTTCATGTCACAGAGAAAGAAATCTCACAAATCACAAACAAAACATCATGATCCCTTACTCCAGTCAAAAGCAACGAATGCTTGAACTCAAACCGAGGATCGCGCAAATTTTGCGCCAACTTCGAATTATGATTCTTCAACCGATGCGCCTCATCCACAACAAGTATCTCCCACTTGATGGCCGCCAACTCCGCAAAGTCATCTGTCACCAACATCTCCGGAGTCGTGATCACAACCTCGACCATCCAAGTTTTTTCCCACTTGGCGCGCCACTTCTTGGCCACTTTATGCAGGTATCGTTGGTTGAATGCCACGTCTTGGACACGGTCCTGGGGGAAGGCGAATTCGTCCTCACGGGCACGTTCGCGATCGTTGGCGGATCCGTGGTAGACGATGGTGTTTAGGTCGGTCCATCCAGTGAATTCACGGTACCAGTGGGGGATTGTGGACAGTGGTGCAACGATGAGGAAGGGACCGCGGGTGGCGAGTTGTTGGGATACGGTGTAAACATAGGTGGCTGTCTGAATCGTTTTCCCCAATCCCATCTCATCCGCCAAAATCGAACTCCTCTTATTCAAATGATTCGACATCAACCAGCTCACCCCCTCGGCCTGATAATCCCTCAACTGTCCCCCAACGGGCTGAAACACGCGATTCGCCAATTCCTCCTGATATTCCTTGACCAATTCCTCCTTCGTCTCATCTGCCACCTTAATTTTATCGCCAAACGCCTTGTACAACTTTCGGCCCTGGGCGTCGCCCTCCTTGTCTTTACGACGCATATCCTCCCTCGTAGGTTTGGCCTTGCGTTTGTTGTACAATGCCAAATGATCCTTGTAATCCACTTCATTGAGGATCAAATCACGTTCGAATTCGAAGGTACTTTCCGTGTACGGTTTGTTCACCCACTTGATGTAAAGTTGTCGACCCGTGCCGGAATCAAAGTCGGAATCGTTCACGTCGAGAATGATATCGGCGGGTTCCGAGTCGTCATTGTTGTCGGCGTCGTCTTCGTCGGGTACCTCTAGGATACGTTCGATTGTTATCCAGTTGGGGTCAAAGTAATCCTAAGACGTCAAAAAGAATGGAAATGTTAGTGAGGGCCACTTAGCTCAAACAATGACACATGTTTCATGTGATGTGCACCAAATGTGCACCAAAAAAATGACACATGATGTGCACCAAAAATATCAACTCACCCCATCCAACCGTTCATCCGCATCATACAACAAACCCCCATCCGCTTTCCGAAAAAACGTACTCAATCTCCCCTTGGCCCCCTCACAAAACTCCACCAAATCCTTCTCAGTCTCCCACGAACAATGCAAAAAACTCAAATCATTCCACTTGATCAAGAAACGTTCCTGGTACTTATCCGGATCCGCATTCGAATCCTCTTGGATCCAACGTGATCCACTGGTAACTTCGGTAGTGTTCATTTTGGCACCCACGTCCTTCCACTCTTTCAATGTCATTGATTTACAAGCAATGATTTTGTTAATCTTCATTTCCTCATCCTCCTCTTCCTCGTCAATGTCACTTTCCTCATCTTCCGACATACTTTCCTCCTCGGACGATTCGGACGGGGGATATTCGAGACGTTTCGACATGCGTCGTTTGGAGTGTCGTTTGGCGGGGGATTTTACCGAGACGTTGGCCTTTGCCTTTTTTTTGGAGGATTTTTTGCGCGGAGGAGAGTCGTACATTTCCTCGTCCGACTCATCCGACTCATCTCCCTCGGCCTCGAGGGACGAACGCTTGCCCGCCTGCCTTGCCCCCCGTCGTCCCTTCTTCGCCTCACTCCCCCCCGCTGGTTCGACCGACTTGAGCAAATCCGAAATGGAATTGGATGGGTCCTTCATCTCTCCCCGGAATGCCGTGGAGCGTGATGATTTGCGACGGACGGGTTTGTTTTGTTCGTCGTCGGATGACTGGTTGGATTCCTCGCCCTCGCTGGCATCCTCGTCACTATCGCTGCCCTTTTCGAAGTTCTCCTGCTCGGTGGTCTCTGTGAAGAATACGGTTTGGTGACGTGCCCGCGTGGATCGGCGGCCTCCTTGACCTTCGGACTCGCCCTCGTCATTTTCCTAATGTGATCAAAAAATAAAATTGACATGATATCAGAAGATGAGGCCATCAAAGGGGGGGGACGTACAATCTAGCATTGGGGATGAATTAAAATTATTGCAGGCGCATTACACTCACCGATGATGGTGCTGCCGATGCTGCAGCGGCTACTCGGCGACTTGACCTCGTCATTTTTTTTCTTAGATATTATGATACAACTCTCTCCGACACTTTAGCCGATCCAATTTTTTTGCTTCTTCAGATGGCACCTTCGCCACGCTTTGATACTCTTGATTAAATAGTTGTCCCTGTAGAATTAATTGCACGGCGAAGGATATATATTGTAGACAGCAATGCGATGGAAGTAAGTTCACCTATCTATTGCTTCGTATTGGATTGCGATTCATCTCCACGAGGTCGCATTTATTTTTGTGCGCTTCCCGCCCGAAGCCAAGACGTCATGAACCATCTGCGTAGCTTTGTACCAGACATGTACATACACAAATTTGTACTGAGCTCCTACAAAAGGAATAAATTATCTCTGCGCCATCTTGGGTATTGGTAGTCCTTCACTGCTGGGAAAGAATTTCTCCACAGGGGTTGTACATATTATCGTAAATGGGAGTCCAGAGCGCTCAACTAAGTGTAGAAGTCTCACATACAAATAACAAGGAGCCACATTTACAATTCAACATACAATCTTTGCCCAAACAAGGGGGGTGCTGGTAGGTTAGGCAAATGCAGCTGGATTGCCAGGACCTTGAGCGTACATGACACATATAAGGTATCCATCCTGGTGCCATTGGAGTGTCAACACCAACACCAACACCCAACACATCCCACACCCAGCAACAGCACATCCTAGTCTGACCAAGTCTCGCAAAAGCACATTTACAATCCATGGAAATATCCTGACTGTTTTCAAATTCACAAACCTAAAATGTTCGCAAACATCCCCGCTCAGATTTTTGGGGACGAGGAGTAGTAGGAGCAAAACACTAATGGTGTTTACGTGTGGTGGATGGAAGGGTCGTCGGTAACATTCTTGATACCCTACTACCCTTGATGGCTGATCTATTGTGAGGGGGGCTATGTTTCGTGCTCTGTCTCGCACTCGCCACCACAGCAATACACATCATCCCAACGGTGTTGAGAGACATCAACTCATTCCACCATGTTGTCTGATCTTGTCTGGTGAGACTAGGTCTTCTGTTCAATCTATCTTCATTAAAAGACGCAGAAACTTGTGGCCTACCCTTTCCTCCTCCAATTTTCCTTTGCGACCGCGTATTGTAGTCCTCTAGCTCTATCCTCTCTCATGTTGTCTGAGGACTGAGGAGTACTAGCAGATAGCAGCTCTACTCACGTCATAATCCCGATTGCAATCGCTTTCTAATCATCTGAATATCATCTAACCCCATACCCCCATACTGATTCCATTGGTGTCACCGAAGTGGGCACATCCTACTCTCTAACAATAGATATCCAACACCCAAACCCCAACATATCAACAAAAGGCAAAAGGTAACCGTTGCGAGAGTAGAAGGAGGAGGCTCTAATGAAGTTGTAAGTATCACATTGTTTATCATTACTCATATTCAATGGGATGGAAGGATGCCATAATACACAATCTTCAGTTTCTTGACAAGGGGGGCACATGGACACGCAATTCGGTTCGAATCAATAGTCACGGAGCCAAAGGGTGCCTCCTCTGGAGGTTATGCGTCAAACCCAAAATTTGACGGAAGGGAGGCTGTGGCGAGTGTCAGCCATAATTGGCGGCTCTGAGCGAGCCAATTGATGTGTGACAGCAAACCCCCCAAGATGGTCATGATTGGTATCTATGTGATCCACATATGGCTCTCTGAGTGTGCCCACTCTTGTGATCCCTGATTCCTCATTGCTTCACTACCTGCCCCATGAAGAATTTAAATGAGGAGATTTGTTGGTGGTAATGTACTGATTGTGTCCAACATAGTTGATCCACCTGTCTCATTGTTGGATTGGCAATGTGATGATTGTGATGGATGCTGGATAGTGAGATTTGATGCGGATATTGGCTATGTCAGTAATGGGGGCATAGATTAGCTTGCACTTTTTAGATAGGTTGTCATCACAGGTCAACGCATCAACGACCACAAGATCGGTCTTCGCCGTCAGCAAGTCTATGTAGGAACTTAGTACGTTGCTGTCCCGCCTGAACGAGTGAAGATCCCTTTGCGGACCGCCCAACCGCTTCCAACGACCAATTACCATTGCCGTCTCGGCCTCCGTAGGCGAGGACTGGTCGCTCCCCTGCCACTGCACAATGGTCAGTTGACACATGATGACATCAGCTGTCGACCGATCATTGTCTGGTGGCAAAATATGACAATAAGGCCGCCGGCTTGGCTGTTCATTGATGGCGGCGATTTTTAAGCCCGCCTTCTCATATTTGTATCTTGCAGAATAATATTAATAATTACAATAATATAACACCATTATGAGGGCCATCGGCGTCCAGCGTCCATGTCCGCCAATGTTGTCTGTGACATGGCATGACATCGACGTGTCGAATCGATGGACAGAAGACATGAACATCGTCTCCGTATCGTATCCGTATGCGTCTATTCCTTGCTCTCTGGCCTCGACCGTTGGGTCTATCTCGAGCGCAATGCCACCATGTTCGATTCGACAAAAGCGGGTGGGGGGGGCAGTAAGGCTGCTGGAATAAAGATGATTATTATTTTCTTCGATTAATATTTTTGCATTCTGTCATCTGCAATAGAAACAAAAACATAGATAGAAGAAAATTAAAGACTCATTTTCGCCACCTTTTCACGCACGTTTCAGCAATTAATTGCATTCATAATGGTTTATTGGTTCCCTCTGATCTCTTCATTATTTTAGTCTATTCATTAATTTTCTAGAAGCAACTTGGTCACATTAAGGCCGAACTCGCTCCATGTCATTCCAATTGCTGTATTCCGCCAACATTCGAAAGCTCTGTTAATCAATCGATGGGGGGTGCAAGAGCCATTGATTGGGCAACAGGGCGAGACTAGGACTAGGGAGCAATGAATCTCCAAAATCTGAGTGGGAGACTCCCATTGATGATTGCTTGGGGGTGGTGATGGATAAAAACATGGAAGATGAAAGACGACATGGTGTGTTGTGTGTTCTTTGTTGTGTGGCTAGCACAACATGTTACCCTACCATAGGTATCATACAACACTGGCAGGTGGAAGATGACCGATGAGATCAAATCAATGGGGGACACTCGTCCCAACGCAGCGAGGTCCCAACTTGGATAACATCATTGTCGACAACATTGTATGCTGCGCAAGGAGGAGACGCAGCGTATAATATCATTTGATAGCTGTGAAGTGAGCTCGTGGGGGCTATAGGTTGGGGCGAACCTCGACCAAATTTGGTGGTTGGCGGAGGTAAAAACAACTAGCGCAATTTGACGCATTTTCGTTTTTTGGCTTGATATGTGGTCGAGTCCCTACCTACGCGCGCGACCTGGGGTGACAACCTTTAGTTCAATTTATCATGAAGGTCCAATTTTCCTTGTGCTGTGCATTCTTGACGTCTCCACCACAGATGTACATTCACTATTACTTGACCATTGCAAAAATCTAGAGTTGTAGTAATCATGATATGTGAAACACTCAATTTACACTCAGATTGAGATACCTAACACATAATCCCAATTTGTATTTAGTACCCCCCATATTACCAACAACCCCTTTAATATCCCCACCTCAAAGATTCAGGTCCATCAGACAACTGGTTCCCTGCATCAAACTGATTGAGCATAAGCGGCATGCATATGTTGCAGCATTTGGTCTATGACTGGTGAGAAAGCTTACATTGGGTACGTGATAGATGCAGCGGCAGCATCCATGTGTTGCTGGATACAGGTAGCAATGTAAATGTGATGATATCATGATAATAGCCTTAGAAAGACCCCAACAGAAGTAGGTCACAGTGGGTGGCCATGCTTCTGCCTCAGCACACCATTCGTCCCGCGAAGAAGACCTTAAAAATGGCTTGAGCCGAAACGTCCATCAATTTCTGGGTTATATTGGAGCATAATGGCATGTTTTGCTGGATACAGGGAGTAATGAAACTGTGTTGATATCATTGACACACCCTAGGCTAGTCTCCAATAGCCTTAGCTCACAAAGGATTGCCGTGTTTCCATCTCAGCACACCATTCATAGCCAGTAAGTAGGGCTTCAGAATTCGCTTCTTGAGCTGAAACAACCATGAATTGCTGTGTCATATCGGGAGCATAATGATATGTGGTGCTAGATGCAAAGAGCCATGAGAGTGTTGTTATTTATTTTTCATACCCTCCCCATGCCTCCAACAGCCAGTCACAATATATAGCCCTCTTCTTCCACCTCGACACTCATTTCATAGCTCGCAAGTAATGCCTCAGAATTAGCTTCTTCTTGAGCCAAAACGTCAATCAATTTCTTGTACATATCGGAGAACAGAGAATAATGGCACGTGATGCTGCTAGATATGGTACAGATATTCATAAAGGTGTTGTTATATCCCTCCCCAAAAAGACCTTTCACTATGAGTGAAAGGTCTGTTTCCCGCCAAGCTCGTACCGTA
>JALLAU010000474.1:0-14986 GCA_036939495.1 Thalassiosira hispida | reverse complement strand
ACTGGCTGTCCTCTCAGATGACTTTTGGCAAAAAAGCAAACGGCCGTGAATGTACAGCAGCAACAGGCGTGAAACTTATTATGAAACAGTGTCCAATCACGGAGACAATGTGCTCAGTTGGCGGTGCAACAGCAAACAAGAAGATAAACGACTTTTCTTGATTTGTTTCGTGTGCTTACATAATATTTATTATATGTTCTGTTCTGGCTTGTGAGTCGGACGAGCAAGTAGGCGACGCACTCTCCCGAGGGATGAACCGGGACGACGTCCAATGCAATTTGATAGAATTTAAGGGCCAAGGGACATCGACAATAGAGGATACAATACACCTACCAGAATCCCTAAAGAGGTACCTACCTACCTATAAACCTAGCCCCCTCACGGCACGGACATTGTTTCTTCTCTCTGGGCGGGACAAAATCCGAGACAGATCAGACCTTCTTCATTTTGAATTCACAACCACCTTTCCTTTCTCAAGATTTGAATCACTTGAACAGAGGAACTCAGTATCTAGGTATTCAAATCCTCGAAGTCGCAAATCAAAAACAACAACAACAAAACAACCTGCCTGCAACAACGCGCAAAACAACAACAACGACGACCTGCCACCGCGGCGCGACCGCCACGCACTGGTGGCGATGGAGAGACGACGGTGCAGGTGCAAGTGAAAGCAATGCAGTCGTTTCAAAGTCAAAGAAACAAAGGTATTTGCAATAGAGCGAGGTCAACAGACTAGATAGAGAGGAGCAGTTCGCGTCTAGAGTCAAACGGTTCAAGTCGAATAGAATCAAGAATGATAAAACAAAGAATGATGCTTTTACGGTTCCCATTGCTATTGATAGCTCTGTCGGTAGCGACAGCAGCGGCGGCGGCATCATCGGCCGTTCTCTCCGCGGAAACAACAACAACGTCCCGCACGAGGCGAAGGTTGCACGCACAACAGATACACCAAGATGATGATGGACGTGAACGTGTCCTCAGGCGAGATGATGCAAATGCAACGGTAACGCCCGGCAAGAAAAACCAGCCCCTTATAGGAGCAGAAGAAGCCCGTATGGATGAATTACAAGTATGTCCCACCACACTGGATAAATCCATAATCATTGATTGGCGCGCCACTCTCTACTACGCCATCGTGCCCTCCACCAACCCACCCTTTGATTCCGACAATGGTCTATTCTGCGGACGTCTCGAGGCAACGAATGACGAGGATGAGGGGTGGATCGCTCTGGGCTTTTCACCGAAGGGAAGAATGAAGGATAGTATGGCTATTATTGGTATACCCAATGATGACACGGTGCTCAAGTATGAACTGTACACGTATGGTGTGGAAGAGATGGAGGACGAGAAACAGACATTGCGTGATACCTCCATCGAGATCATGGAGGATGATGACGGCAATGCCAAAGTTGTTATGGAGTTTACCAAGTTGTTAGTCGAGGAGGATGAGGTTCCCATATTGGTGCAGGGTATGAATACTTTTTTACATGCAAGGGGTGAAAGTTCTCTTGGGTATCATGGGGATGGGCGTGTGTCTTTTAGTAAGGACTTTGCTGAAGATGAAGTTGAAGAAGTTGTTCAGGTTGAGGGGGATGAGTCGACTGGTGTGAGTGCCTATTTATTTGGGATGGTGTTGTGTATGTTGAGAACAAGTTTTGCTGGTTGTTGAATTGTTGTTGAGAATCATTTGTTGTCTCATAACACATACGCTCATTCATTCCATTTGGTTTCTATTTGCATTGTTCAGAATCCAACGGAGGCTCCTACCAAAGTGAGTATATTGTTTGATATGTTAGGTGCACCTGCTTTTAGAGAGAGAGTTTTTTACCCCACTTGCAGTAAACTCACTTGGTTCCTTCTTTGATACATATTATTATCTTTCCTCAGAACCCAACGGCCACACCAACAACAAACGAACCTTCCTCATCACCAACATCAATCACCGCTGATGCTGGAACTGCCGAGAGATTCTTTTGTACCGAAGATGAAGAACCGCTAAGAGACAAGTACTGCAACGAGGGAAGGTTTCCCGATTGGTACGCTGATTACGACGATTGTGACTCCAGGTGCAGGGGCAAACGAAGCTGTCTAAGCATTATGTGTGTGACGGATCGTCCTACGGTGTCGCCCACTGTTTCGGCATCACCCACTGCTACTTCTAATCCGACTTCTTCACCGACAAAGGAGCCGTCATCCGAGTCTCCGACGTTATCTCCCGTAGTGTCCTTGGCATTGCCCACTATGAATCCATCCCAAGATGTCCTTCTAACTCATACCGATGCTGACATTACTGCGACGATGACGATTCCCACGGAAGAACCAAAGTTTACTTTCATCGTGCCCGAAGACAAGGAAGATCCGACGGAAAATATCCCTATAAGTCCATTTCGACTTGACCTTGTCGTTGCTAGTGTTCCATTAGACGATGGAGATGACGCTGGGAGACGTCGTCAACTTGAAGAGCTATTTTTCCAAGCAGCTCAAGATAGTCAAGTTCGTTCTCTAGTCTCTGATCATCTCCTTTCACAGTTTGAGAATAATTTAGATGGCGAGCCGATCAGTGTCGAGTTGGAAATAGATGGCAAGAGTGAACAAGACTTGACGGGTATACCTGGCGAGCAGGTCATTGTGTCCTATGACTTTAGTGGCTATGCAGTCTATGCAGCTGCTGGTGACGGTGACGATTCAAGCTACTCGCTCCCTACCACTGCTGATCTCGATAGTCAAGTTCTCAAGGCCTTCAAGGGTAGGGGCAAACGGGCATGGATGAATGCGTTGGAATACTCGGAAGATGACAAGCTACAAGGGATAGTCAGTGTGGATGCCTCAAGTAATTCCATTGTTGATGGCAATAATGAATTGGACCCAAGCAAAGCCACTGAGAACGATAATGACATTGTCGGCAGTGGGAGTGGCCAAGACAACAGCTCTGCAGAAGCACTCGCTGTTCCCTTCGTGGCACTCATCGCTGCAGCATTTGCCATCACCATCGTCATCATTGGGTCCCTAACCTTTCGCAAGTACAAGAAGTATCAAGAGAACAATGCCAACAATGACTACCATAATTATCAGAATAGGAAACGCCACAAGTTTACCATTGATAAAAATGCCAAGAAACTCAAGCAGTACGATCACTTTGAGAGTCCAGCGGGAAGCGCTCTAGGTCACGGTTCTTATCATAGTGAGGATCCAATCTGTGTAGACGATTTGGAAATTGTCGGTGGGGATACTTATCCGTCTTCTCAAGATCCAAGTAGTCCTGGCAAGCAATTCAACCCCAATGACGAATCTTTGCCCTATGACGAAGAAGCAGCGGGGCACTCTGTCGCTGCCTATGACATGACATATTTTGCACAGGCCGCCAATGAAATGATGAGCATGGACCAGTCTCAGTCTACTCACGTACCAGTAGACGACGAAACGCTGGAAGGTCTCTACTCGGACAAGGATTCCTACTTTCAAAGTACCGTCGACGCTGGAGGAAGCGCGCGAGGTCACCACCGAACACGGAGTGAAAGTATTCACAGCCTCGACACTGTAGATAATACTTTTGGCTTTATTACCGGTATTCAAGAAGTCCTCGAGAGAAATGATGATACTGACACCTCGACCCCGACGATGACCGTAGAAGGCCAAGAAGATGGCAATGATGAAGGAGTCGACATGGAGAGCAGTTATACAGATGTCACATCAAGGGTAGAAGGAGAAGGTCCAGAAGATGACCTCCAAGGAGAATGCCCCGAGAGCAACAATGCAGATGCTTTGCTGGTAGAAGAAGGTCAAGACGACCTTCAAGAAGGAGTCCCTGCTGAGAGCAACAACGCAGATACTTTGCGGGTAGAAGAAGTTCAAGAAGATGAGCTGGAAAATCCATCGTTGTTATTATCCCCTGACAGCCGAGCAGCCCATATTGGGGAGGTAGATACTACCACTACTTCCCTAGACGCAAATAGCGATGAAGATGAAGATACGCCCGTCTTTGAAGACGCGCCACCAGAAGAGATTGCCCCGAAGAGTAACGACGATGCCACTACAGAAGATGCACCAGAAGACTTTGTTCCGCAGAACGATGACGATACAGCTACAGAAAATAAATCTGTCCCTGAAGAGATGACCCCGAAGAGCAATGATGATACCACTGCAGAAGACGCTAGCAACTTATCTTTCCACGAAGACGCACCGAAAGAGATCACCCCGAAGAGCAAAGATGATATCACCAATTGGAGACTTGACAACAATCCAACCCCAACCGCGAATGACAGCGTGCACCTTGACAATGAAGATTCTGCATTGAAGAAGATCGACGCCATGTTGGAGAAGATCGACGATAGCGCCGAGGAAGATGGTAGTGATATAGAGTTCGCCGAGTCATCACCAACCGACACGTCACAGATGTCAACTACAGATGAACTCTTCGCGAGGATAGCCGAGTTGGAGTCCAAAATCCTCAACACTGAAGCCACTCTTGCCCAAGACGAAAGTATCATGCTTGTAACCCCTTCCAAAATAGGGACAGAAGAACCATCGACTACTTCTCCTCCATCCAACTCTGAAGGTCGCATGGTCTCGCCCAATAATGCACCTACTTCTTCGGATGATGCCTCGTCCATCCAAAAGGGTGTATTCACGCAAGAGACATTAGGAATGATAGAACAAAGTCGTTTAAGTGGAACTCCACCACCCTCGGTAGATAGTCATACTCGCGAGATGATTAAGGAAGCCAAAACGAATTCTCTGTTGGGGAGGTACCTGGGTGACGAGACGGATTCGGAGGAGGATAGTTTGTTCTTGAGTGAGAGTTAGTTGTTGAGATTGAGATGTTATTGCGTGATTATGTATCAGTTGAACTGCATGCAAAATCGCCCACGTCCATTATAATATGTGTGTGCATGAACATTTTTGTTCGAAAAAAAGTAAATAGAATATTGATGTTGAGTGTACTTAGAAGATAGTAATGTTGAGGAACCCAAATCAGCAGTCGATGTTCTCTGGCAATCAAGGACTTGATCAACTGAAGGAAGTCGCTGGCTGCAATCGTTAGTTGAAGTTGTTCTAATTTTGGCAACGCGTTTGTGTCGTTGCGTTCATCTCCGCAATTAAATCTAGAACCACCAGAATCTTTTCTGTCGATTGAAGAGACCATGCGGCGAGCCAATAGAGTAGAGTCACTATCCGGACTTGATAGGTATTCTACCTACTACATTTATGCCAATATCTTCTCTAGAGAAATAATTCGTGTGAAGAGTTATTGCCGTCTCCCAGGGAGATTTCTGGAATGTTGATTTGTTTGATTTATAATATAATATTGTATCTTCAAGTCAGCTGCCTGGATGGTGTTATTCTTGAGACGAACCATGGTTGGGATTAGCGCAATGGAAAGGAGGGGAAAAGGCGCAGCTTGAGACTGGCTGGAGATTTCACATCTGTAGTATGGTATTCACATCAGTAGTAGGTATGGTATGGTACTAAGTTGTATTCGTGAATAGAAGATAAAAAACAACATTTCTCAGGCTTTTCTTATCCAAAATGTTAGGGTTGGGCAAACGAAGTCTAGGTAGGTGTTGTAGTCGTTTACATCTTTTCGTATCTAAACTTCGCGCTCGCATCTCCACTTTCTTCTTTTATTATCTAAATTATAAGTTCCCATTCTCAGCCAGGTCAGGAGGCAGTTGATCGGCAGTAACAATATTTATCACTGGCAACAACACTCGGACCATCCATGTCTTCTCCAAGTTTCCAAGTCCAAGAAACATCATCCACCCGCCATCCATCCTATCCTGCATCTCCTGATCCTCACCGCACCGCATCATCCCAAATTTGAAGTGAACATTTTCGAGCAGCTTGCTGAGTTGGAGTTCGGGGGAGAGTTGGTGGGATAGGTGGCAGAAACAAATGATAATCACGAATGGAAATGAACAAACACCCGAGGCGGCACACGCCATCATAATCCAGGAGCAACAACACCAAGAGATGCATCTACGAAAAACAACCTTCTTCCCATTATTATCACCCTGGTCCAATCCCAAAGGAATATACTGGTCATATGGTGGTATCTGCTGCTGAATGCGATCGCTGGATGGAAACTATAGCTTTCTTCGATGCCGATCTGTCCGGAGGGCTTTCGAAACAAGAATTCTTTACGTTTCTCTCAGGTAGTGTCGACGAGAACTTCCTAAATTACAACGACCACACCAGTTTGCCACCCTGGGGATTTTCGGCGCTTTTCCATGCCATGGCGTGTTATTGCCGCACCCTGGGTCAGGGGGACGGGTGCTGTGAGGGCAACAACGCGGAAATTTTGCTAGTGGGATTGGATGATAATAATCCAGACTACACAGCTGCAGATGCAGATGATGTTTATAATTATAAGGAGATGGCATGCCAACAAATTGGACACATTTTGGAGAGTATTGATCCTCCTCCTAGCCCGTCTCCTTTAGTAGTGGGGCGCCATACCGACAGTCCTACTTTGGCATTATCGCCTAGTACCAAAAGTCCTGTGGCAATAACGACAAATACGGCGGTGGCACCTGCATCCCTTTCAGCACTAGTAAGTCAGAACACCGACAGCATATCTACGACGAATCCTACGGAAAGTCCTGAGGCAATAATAACGAAATTGCCAACAATGACAAATACAATCGTGTCTCCTGCATCTTTAGCTGCGGAAGATAATAATGAAATGACAACAACAACAACAACAATAGTGACTGCGGCGCATTCGTCTGCAACATCATCTACGACGAATCCTACAGAAAGTCCAGTGGCATCAGCGACGGGAGCAGCCAATATTGTGACTCCTGCATCTCTAGCTGCAGAATATCATGGTAAGGAAGTAGCGGATATTCACGAGGAAGACCATGGACCAGGGAGAGTTGTTGGAATTATCTCCATCACACTTGCTTTTGTCGTTGCCATCTTTGCATTATTTGCTGCTGGATATAGTCGTAAACACGATCGTAAAGTTCGTCGTAGACGAGAGCTACGGGGAGAAACCTCGGCTCACGAGGATTTAGAGGCTTCGCCAGTTGCGGGAGAGCCATCAGAACCCAGGGAGGAAGTGATTCATCGGAAGCATAAACTGTGTTTTATTCTTTTCTCATTCTTTCCCTTCTTCCTGGCAGCCATATCCCTTGGTTCCGTCCTGATAGCAAGAAATGCAAAATTGATAATGTCCAATGGCAAGGGGGAAAATATGGCAGTGGATGCTATCAAAGGCGGCGACGATGACATGGGGGTACCCTTGTACATGATAGCATCGGCGGAACAAAGCTCTGTTTCCAATTCTACTGCAGCGACAGAAGCACCGGAACCTACCTGATTCACTCGATAGATTGCATTTATAATCGCTATTCGTTTCAGACCTTCTAAAGATGTTACTGATTGCTTTCGTATCACCACCCATCGATGGAAGAAATGGAAATGGCCACGGAACTGAACATGGAGAACTTAGAACAGTTTTGGCAGGATGCCACAGACGAATGTACCTGATTCTCTCGATATATTGTTTCGTTTCAGACCTTAAATATGTTATTGATATTACCCATCGATAGAAGATGGAAATAGCCTGGCATTTGCTTTCCTCTCTGGAGCATTCTGAACCCTTATCTAGACACATACCATGTCCCCGTCAGACTGTTCGGTCGTCACTTTATGCCAAAGACCTCCATCTAAAATTTGTTGCATACTGATCAGGTTGAACAACTACTCCCGAGGGAACGGCAAAGACACTCAGAATCCATTCTCATCAACTGGCAGCATTGAATGATCCCGGTATCTCAAATTTGAGGTCTTTTAGATCTAAAATTGAATGTGACTATTAGATTGGTACTGCATTATGTTTATGAAAAGAAGCCAACAACACATTCTGCATAATCATCATCTTCGACGCATTTATTATTTATGCAAGGTCAAGTGGCAATTTCTATCAAGCAAAATCAGTCAAAGGCAAGGTCTATCGCAAAGGTCAAAGGCTCATCAAACGCGTCTTTGAGTGCCAGGTAATATCTTCTCATAAATCATCGAACGTCGAGTTCGATTTGGAATTTGGAATTTGTTCACCACACACCGATAAGAAAAACCGTGTGTTCGATTCCGAGCTGGGTCGCGCGAGGACAAACCGGATCTGAATGCTTAGCTTAACCATTATGAGTACTACAGGTTCCCCTGTGCGAGACCGCGACGGAATGGCATCACCTCCTGTTCACCCTGACAGCAACCACTGAAACTCACATAAGATGGCAGATCAGGAATCATTTGAGCTGTTCGATGAGAAGATCCAATTCACGTTTGAAGGTCATGGCCATTTCCTTTACCACAAATATAACCACGATTGCAGACAAGTGACAACCTCATTTCTCCAAGCCCTCGAATCGAAGCTCTCGTGTAAGAATGAAAGTCTATATCTACACCAAGGCCTCAACGAGTCGATCAATACCGAAATAATTCGATCAGTGGCGATGAGTTACGGATCAAATGTGATATCAGTGTGTTTCGGTTCGATGGCTCTAACTGATAAAATGGTAGAGGGCATACTACCTCATTTAAGCAACTTACAGTATCTACAGTTTGATGGTATCAACATTGGGTCAGTAGTTGCAAGAGCAATGGCAATGTTTCTTCACAAAACTCTAAAGAGCTTACGCCTCAGTGGATGTCATCTAATCACAAGTGAATCCTGTGGGTGCGTCAACTTATCTGCGCATTTGTTTCTTTGATCGTATATTTGCATCATACCAGCGTTCTAACGTGAAATATGATTCATATCTTCAGCTGGATAGCCGGTATGATTGGTCATAATTCTCAACGCCTTCGTCGACTGAAAGCATTGGACGTTTCGTTGACCAACGTAGACGATCGAGGGCTTTGCTTTCTAACCTCCGGACTTGGTCAATTGGAATATCTTGATCTAGGAAATTGCACACAACTCTCATTCACAGGAAAAGGTATTCAGGAAAGTCTTCGAAATGGATCGTTCCGTTCAATGCTGGTACTAAATTTGCGTGGCTGCAAGGGCATTAACGACGAAGGTGTTATTGCCATTGCAAAAATAATGTTGAATCTCAAACATTTAAACCTGAGTCATTGCGGCAATATCACAAACAAGTCAGCTTGTGCAATTGGCCAAGGGTGCAGCAACAAGCTGATAACTCTTAGCCTCGAAGGTGCTCTTGCTATAACAGACACCGGGCTTGGCATGATTGTCAATTATACTAAGTTGAGTTTGCTCAACATTTCAGGGTGCAGTATATCAAGGAAGTCACTAATGGCTGTTGTTCTTACTCTCGGGTATGTTCAAGAGTCATCGAGTTTCTTTGGCTTCATTAATCGAGATTCCGATGCAAAAGTAGCATCATTGAATAAGGAAGAATGGTCAAACACGAGAGAACAGCAGAATCATGCAGCACACATAATCCAGGTAAGTAGTATTCACGCACCATCTGCCTTATATTGACTTGTTATCATCATTTTCTTTCTTACAAGTATCTGGCTCCTTCAGGGCGGCTGGCAATCCAGGAGGCATACGATTCATCAAACGCAGTCTGCCTACGAGTGTCACGAGCGAAAGGCAGCAACGAAGATCCAATCATTTGTCTTAAACTGCAAGAGCCGCAAAAGATTTCACGAACGTGAGTATAAAAGTATTAATGGTATGTTTCCTTTTAGGTCCTGGCAATCTCATATGAATGTACTGTTCTACAGTAGGATTCATTAGAACAGCATCGAGCAAAGCTTCAATCCTTCAGAGAGTCACTCGAGGTTGGCTGAAAAGAAGAAAGATGAAAGCTCTGATTTCGAGGCATCGCACCATGACTCATATTGCCACAATCATTCAAACCAGATATAAAGGAACATTTGTTAGAACGCACGACAAGCTCGTAATGCCAGCAATACTTGCACTTAGAGCTGCAAGGCTGTTTGAAAAGAGAACAAATGCAGCTACATCAATTCAATGTTTTTGGAGGCAGGCAATGTCAATATCAAGACTTAAGTGGCTCCGTAGGGACTTCATCTCGCGTAGATACTCATCCAGACTCATCCAGAATGTTCGGAGGAGCATGATAGCAAGGAAACGCATGTTAGCGAGAAGAATGTCCGCAGAGCTTTATAGCTACTACTGTAAAAAGATGGCAACCAGAATACAATGTGCTCTCCGGCAATACTTGGCTCGCAAAGAACTTGACAAATGTCTCGAATTAGCGTATGAAACATACTTGATGGAACACAAGAGTGCTCGGAAAATCCAATCTCATCATAGGGGCGGCTTGGCTAGGCAAAGAGTCCAAAACAAAAGGCTGGAATGGAACAATGCAACAGTAGAAATTCAGAGAATCTTTCGCGGCACATGCGTTCAGAGGTGGCAAAAATTAAAGATGGATGCTATATCAAAACACGTGCACGAAAAGGCAGATTCTGAATTGAATGCCGCCAGAATACGACGTGGCCACACATCATCTTCAACAGAGTCAAAACTCATCAATGACGAATCAGACGGACCTCCACTTGGAACGCCAGGAGATGAAGATCTACTGAAATATGTCTTTGGGCGCAGCTTTGTCAAATTACGTTGCCTCATTTATTGGCCTGACATAGGCCGCTACAAGTCGGGTTCCATAGCTGATTACGACGACAGAATGAGGCTTTGGAAAATAGACTATGATGGAGATGACAATGAATGGCTTGACTTACCGAGAGAGCATCAGAGGTTAATGATCATGGGGGAGAAGGGAACCGATTGGATTCCATTTAACTACCACTGTCCCCTAACAATGGTTCAGTATTTGGAGAAGAGGAAGACGCTTGAGCCTTCCAACTCTTCTAGTACTGCCATCCAGGAAAGCAAAGAACAAGTCATCAGTGATATTTGGTACTGTTCGTACGTCTCACGTGGCTTGTTGGACGAGTGCTACCACACGCAGTCACACGAATCTTTGCATAAGTTGAGGAGTGCTCACCTTGTCAAAGCACTGACGTTGTCCATTGCCAAGGTAAAGTATATACAACGTGGAACCAACAATGAAGAACTCGGTTCTAACGAAATGGATAAATTTGAATGCCTACTAAGCGAGGTAGAAGATTTTTTGCGGTTTTGAATACTTAGGTTGTGTGCTGAGGATAGTTCAGACGTTCGCCACAATGCCGTATTCACACCAGATTGTCGTGCAGAGAATTTTTGCCAGCTTCTTTGGGTTCGACCTAGTTCCGATGCAATTATCCATATCGTCATAGCTACATGGAGAATGTTATTTATTGACATCACAGCCTCACCCAGATATGGAATTGCACGACGAGGGTCCGCTGAAAGGTGAAACGGCGTGTAGTTATTTACACCTCGATAGATTTGGGACATACACGTTTATAACTGCTTTCACCATAAACAATGTTTAACTTCGACATTCTTCAGGGGAGTTCATGGTATGGGATTAAATTGTCCCTAACCCCACGCTGAGTATGTACAATAAAACACATATCACGCTTATTGAGCCTACATTACTGATTTGGTGAACTCCTTGGAGGACTAATGTATTGTTTGTCCACGCTGGATTAACCCTACGCTGAGGTATTAGTACAAAAATTCTATCAGAAGAGTGTTACCCAAACAAGTACGATAGTGTTGCTGAATTCACCAACGTGTGGCACGGGAAAACAACACAGCCGATTATACCACGCCGTCACTTTTGGTTATTGGCGTCATCGTTTGTTAGGCGAAGTGTGGTGTTTTGGCGTATTATCCTGCATCGCCCGCTTTTTCGCGGTAGGTAATAGCGGCCACCACTAACTCGGGTAATATGAGATAGATAATGTGAAAATAGCTTACTCTCATCTTTCAGTAGAGTCTTTGACTGCTAGATGAGACCAAATATTCATGCGCTTTGGTGTAATATTTGTGATTGTTGAAGAGGTGCGCCGATCGCAAAAAAAAAAGAAGTAACGCTGAAAGATAGGGTTGACAACCTTTTGCTATACAAACCAAAGATACTCTTGACGTACTTCCTATTTATCGATGCAGAGCTAACTCTCGAAGTACGTTACCATTTTGTCATGCCCTTGTAACCAAGCAAGTATATCGATTGATATGTATTGTGGTGATAAGTACTCAGCAAGAGCAGAATTAATCGAACTTTTTATCCATTTGCTAACAATAGGAAAGCTTCCAAAATCAATCCCTTTCAGTCCACTGAAGATACCACATCAAAGTGAAAAAGAAAACTGTGTTAGCAATGAACTACGAGAGTTGTCAAAGAGTACTATTTGATCACATGTTACCTTTCACTTTGCGGCTCTATACGAAGATTGAAGTCGGGAATCTCAGCAAGTGATATGTTCAGAAAAGATACATAGGGATAATCTGGAGAGCATGTGACAGACACGCGAAGTGTTGCTTTTGCGTCCAATGAATTGACTGACACCTTAGTAGAAGGAAGGCTTCGATATTCAAGCGAGGAAGGTTTTATGTCTGGTGAAATCAAATAGACAAGAATAAATATGAGATCAATTCTAGAGATCGACATCCAACAATGCAATCGTAATGATGCACTAACCAAGTAAAAGAAAACCGTCAGTCAAAAGCATCCCAACGTCAACTTCAAGAAATACGACCGATTGTTCTTCATCGACACCCTTCATTTCCACACGGGAGATAATAGGGGGCGAGCTGCCAAAAGTAAACGTGTCCAAGGAAACATACGCTACGACGCTAGGCTTGGAATATGGGTGTTGCAGACTTTCAGATAGACTTGAACTGGCAGAAGAAGACAGAAGTGGCTCCAACCCTCCTGATTGAACACGCCATAGCGATAAAATAACGCTATTGAGCCATACAGCTGACTCTGAAATGGACGGGGAAGACTTGCCCATTGATTCAATAGCTAACTTGAAACCAAGAAGCTCAGACTTTCTACATTTCAATTAGAAAAGGACAGGCTGTGTGAGATGCTATTCTTCCAAGTCAAATGATAGGCAAGGATGGTCTGAACTTACCTTTGAATCACCGATGATTTGTATTGCGATACCTGCAAAATGAAGATCCATCCAGATATGTAAAATACGAGCAATAAAGCTTCTTTGCTCAAGACTATACCCCATGCCGCCAACAAAATTACTCGGACGAGCTTCAGCGGCATCAGTATGACAAATAAGAAAGGTGCAGTGAGCCGCTTCACTAGGCTAGTCGGCGAGGGCCCAGCTAGTCCTCCAACACAATGTGGCTCAGCTTTCATGGTTGATTCAGCCGTAAGTGTGCTATGAGAATCTTCGTCCTTAACGACATCATTCTTTGTAGGAATTTTGTGCTGGTCGCCATGAAATGAAATTTTAGTTGGTCTTTCATCCTCTTCACGAGGATTTCCCACCTCGTTTCTTTCACTTGATTTCACCTTACTCTTCTTAGAAGAAAGTAGAACAACAGAAGCCAAATAGCACAACAGTAGAACGCCTAGTATTTCTGGAGCAAGAGATGGAACTCCAGCGGTCTCGGCTAAGATAGTGTTTGTATTCTGAACTACCAACAAAGAAACCGAATGAAGTAACTCTAGGAGTGCCCCGTCGACAGAATCTTTCTCAATTTGGGCAACTTCGTTTGTCTCACGGGTTAAATTGATCATAGGGGCATCTTCAACGCCAACTCCACCATCATCATCTACTACGCTGGGCTTCGATTCTTCATCAACCACCATTGTCAGTTCAATTGATTCCTCGTCGGAGAAATGGCTCAGTAACTTGGTACCTCTCCGCCCCTCCTTCGATAAAAAAACGGATATATTTGACGAGACATCTTCCACTATCCTAACCACACCCTCAGCTGCCCCTGCCGCAGCAAAGGCCACGCGTTCTGTTGCGGACCCAGCCAACAGCAGAGAGTCCGCGATTTGTTCGATCGCGTCTCCAACTAGTCGGATGGACGTCCCAGCCACCTGTCGTTTGCGTATCTTCTCTCTATTAGAAGCTGCTGCTTCATTGGGAGATTCTAACGTTTCACCGCCATTTTCACCTTGTCCATGTTCACATCTTTCTAGTGCGTCACCCAAGCTTCCAACTGCCCACCCAGACACTCTTACCGCCCCTCCAGCTATCCGGGCTGCACCCCCCGCCGTGGCCGCTGCAGTCTCCCCGGTAAACCGAACCGCGTCAGCTATTAGTCCAAATGCCGACGAGGCAACACGAAACGATTCTGAGAGTAGAAGTGCTCCATCTCGTTCTGCATCTGTAAGTACAGCCCAGTGTTTATCATTAGACAGTTCATCCTTTCTGGGCGTATCAGCGTTATTGTGCTTGGGTGTCGTCAGCGAAGCTTTACGGGGCTGGGTCCGTTCCTTGCGACGGTGTTCATTTTTTGTGGATTGGGAATTGGTGAAGTAATGGGCAATGTTAGCACCGGCGTAGGCATCGTGCCAGACTACCTCGACTCGTTTTGGAGGGGCATATTCAACGGTAGGTGTGAGACGATCGCAATCTTCAGTTGCAGTGGTGCATGTATCTTCTATGGCACTAGCCAAATCCATGTTTGACTCGTCTTGTCCCCCATCAGTATTGACAGTCCCTATGGACCCATGAATTTCACTGCTATCAATCTCATCTACAATGCAAACATCCTTTGAAGGTTGTTGAGAAAAGTCCGATGTTGCAAACTCTGGGCTGCCATTGTAACACCTTTTAGGGTCTTCCAACGTGAAGCTATCCAATTTGTGTGATGACTGTTTCTTCATTGCTGGTAGGCTCTTCTCTTCTTCAGCATTTTCAACCACCACTTGGTCATCTCCATTGAAATCACAGCCTTCGCTGCCAATTATTGATTGCTCCCCATTATTTGATTTGTGCTCATACTCACCAGTAGCAAAAGCATCGTCTTCATCCGCCATCAAAGAGTAAACCACATCGTCGACCTCATCTTTAAACACAACTGTTGCAATTGCACCCAAGGCCATCACGGCAGTCCCAACAAATAATCCAGCAGTCGTAGCAGCAAATGCGCTGCCAGCAGTCACAC
>JALLAU010000473.1:0-15103 GCA_036939495.1 Thalassiosira hispida | reverse complement strand
GGTAAAAGGTATCTAACTTTTTTTAGTTCCTGCGCTACTACACCGATTGCATGTGAACCACAAATTGCCACAAACGCCCCACCGCCGGTGCCACCGGACACCGGCCTCATCATTCACCTTCATTCACCATGATAGACGCCAGCGATTTAACCACCCCCGAAGTTCGTGCTCAGTATGTTACTCCTCTCATCCAAGAGATCTTGGAAAAATCAAGCTTGATTGATCACGCGGCTGTGCTGGGCATTGATGTCATCCAATGTGATGTTGATGTTGCCTCAACTTCGCTATCGGGGGCTGATGCGCCTGTTAATACTGTTAGCACGTTGTTTCAAGAAATTGCAACAGAACATCCACCTGATCGGGTAGGTCGCAACCAGAACGATGACGCTTCTCGAAAAGGCGATAGCAATAATAGAACTGCAGCTACTACAAGATGTTATGCCGAAGTAAGTGTAAAGTGAAATGAGAGAAAATTATTTCCCTCTTGCTTCATTTTTTACTTCTGCTCATCATGTTCTTGGCGATTTGCTATTTTTCGATAATCTACAGCTACTTGAGGAAGCTTCTGCGTTGTGCGCCTACATGACACCCCAAGAAAAGACGGTTGTAGCAACAGTGGCTACAGCGTTGACGTTGGCGTTCCTCGTACCTCAATGTCATTTTCAGGGCTTTCTTCATTCCTATTTCACAACTAGAAAGGATTCATCTAGAACTGTTAAGACAGCGCCGCTATCGCTGGAAGAACGGCTTGTTAATGCAACATTACCCAACCATAACAACACATCGGGGGGTGTCTTTCCCTACTCGGCATCACGAATGACATCTCTTGTCGTTGACGATGATGGATTTACGTCATCATCGTTTCATAGGTTTTTAGTTCAAGGAATGAGACCCTATTTTTCTTCTGGGATGGCATTCAATTGGCCATCAAAAGACAGCATTGGATCCAATAACAGTATGGATGATACCGATCACGGATTTTCATATGAAAAAGTGTTGTTCCAAGCAGGTATAGACTTGATTCAACTTTTGGCCATGGCAATCTGCCCAAATCCTCCAGCAACTGTAAATGCAGTTGCAGCAACGCCCATATCACTGTCAATGGAAGCTGACAAGGGGGCGGGGGGAGAGCCAGGTCTAAGTTATGTGAGCGTCCTGGCAAATTCGACATTGCCATTCTCTTTTCAATTGTCTTATTCAGACAGATTGCAGTTGGTGCGGGTATGTAAAGAATTGGTCATTCCTGAGAGTGAAAATGGTTCTTTTGATTCCCGATATGTTGCTGAAACAAATATCAATGAAGACAGTGGCAATCGTGGTGCCAGTGAGAGTAGCGCCATGACTGATGCTGTGCTTGATCAGCTTCGGTCGTCTCTATTTGAATTTGCTTCCTACCAGGCCCATTCCGAAAAAGATGCCGAAGTTGCATACAGGGCTTTGTCGAATGTCGCAATGAGCGAGGGGAAGACAGCTCCCATTCAGTTTGAATTCCAGCGTTTGCTACACAAAGTCATCGAGTCTAGATCAGAATATCTGGCAACCGCCATAGGGGACTGTTTGGTAACCCTACTCACAAAATACAACGGAAGTAGGTATTATGCAGATGGTACATTTGTCCGGTTTGCTCTTGGTCTTCTGGGGAGGTATCTGGCTGATATGATTCAGTTAGGCATAGATAGGGAGAAAAGCGGCAGCGAGTTGGCTAATGGAAGAACATACAACTTCTTGGTGAACGAAAATGCAACCAAGCGCCAAAAGACGGGAGATGACCATACGGCGCCTACATTCTGCAAACCATATCATCTTATCACCCTTTTGAAGGTAGCCAGGCCTTTATTCTACTTTCTCTTGAACACAAAAGAAGACCATGGACAAAGTTTTGAAAAGGAGGCCACCACAGAAACTACAGAGAATGATGCCAAATGGCAATTGATCGGAGATGTCTCTTTCTTGCTCTGCTATCCATCCAGTCTTGTCGTTGTGCAATCAGCGGCGCAATTGTTGTCGCTTGCGTTGTCTTATCATGGGAGATATTATATGAGTGAAATAGCGAATGTAAAGCGACTCTTCAACTTCACCAGACGTTTCATCAGCGAGAATATTGACAACACTATTGATATTGCTCAAGTTTTGAAGCCGCTGATATTCACAGCTTCTCGACAATCTGGAATATTTGCTGTTAGCTTACTTTCATATTCTATCTCGGCTTGCTCAAAGAATAAAAGAATGGCGTGGAAAATTGCAAGAGTGATTTCTTCTGCTCGCCCATTGCCAGTATCTACCAGACTAGCCAAGTTAACGGGGAGCGCTCAAGACTCCAGTAATCACCAAGATGCCGTGAAAGAAGAAATAATGGCTCGTCTGTCATGCACAATGGCATTGTGTACAAGTCCATCCTCCGAAACTATCCAACACTGCATTTCTCTGACAGAACATGTAACCAGCCACTGGACACTCTATCAACTTGTTCGCGTTGCCTTCACAACAGGTAACTTTGGCTTTGCGCATCAGGTCATAAACAAACATCAATTCACAAAACAATGTTCTCAACAACAAAATTTCCTTTGGATGACTTGTTTATCCAAGATGGCTCAAGCAGAAGAAATACTGGGGATCAAAGGTGCTGTTGGAATCTCCCAATCGTTGGAAGTGTTTCACTCCTGCCACTCTACTCTCTTATCGATGGCTGCAATTGAGGGAAACCACAATATGATTGATTCTTGCCTAGGAAAGTTTGGCTTTCAACTTGAGTTTTTGCGTGCTCTTAGGATTGATTTCCTCAAACTGAGTATGATTGCTCGATCTCTGTGCGCTGAAATTATTCTGACAGGCGGAAATGTCTCTGCTAGGTCTAATCTGTTTTGTCACAATTTACCAAAAGGCTTCAGTATGTTGGCAACGCGGTGCTTGAATATCTATCGGTTATATGGAATGCACAAGTGCCAGCAAACACGATCAGTTTTGCGCACTTGCATTGCTATGTGTCAATTCCTAAGTGAGTTTGTAGATAAGATTCTTTTGGGTTTGTTTATCAAGCCGAACAAGAAATGTCAAGGCTCAATAGAGCAAGGAGTGAGTGAATGTTGCAAGGCAAAAGAGGATAGTCAATGTGCCATGGGTTCTCTGATAGCACGTCTTCGGGTGGGTGTTTTAGAGAAGACAGAAGAATCTGATCTCTCACATGCACCAGATCTGTTGGCTGTTTTTGATACTGTGACACGCTGCCCTTTGCCTTTTCCTCGTGGCTTTTTCCATGTCAAGTCCATTCCTTTCCTCTCGTGTGTCAATATATCGGCCGACCCGGTACTACTACCAAAGAAACAAAATAATGATCACATCTCCAATGAAACAAATGGTGCAGAAGTTGTTGATGTGACACCTGGTGTTTCAATCAAGTTGATCTTGAGTGGAGTAGTGCCAGATGAATTTATCCAGTCTGCTACTGTGAGTTTCTCTCAGATCATTGCGTGGAAGAACATCCAATATGATGGACAGCTGTATGAAGATGATGATGCTGAAGAAACACACTCAACAAGTGTCGGTGGAGAAGAAATGTCATCTGACCTTTCAATGCCCAATGGTGACCCTTATTCTGCAACGTTGCAACCTTGTGGTCAGTTTATCATGCCGGTACATATTGAGCCAATCATGCGGGAAGGTTTCTACAGAGTTGTCATAAAGATGGGCTGCCGCGATGTGAGATGCTCTGAATGGTCTCTGCCAACAATTAAGCCTCTTGAAATCTTCCTTCGCGTTGAGGACTACAGTGAATGATGTTGCTAGCCAATCCCTCTGCACGTCTTGTGCACAGCATACTTGCACGCAACGCATAGGAACCACATATTAAAACGCCTACTTTGATGCCATCGAATATGGTCTCACTTATGAGTGATTGTTGATTTTGTCTGTTCTTTTTATTACACGATATACCTTGATGGTTGATAGGTATGAAAACAATTGAACGTGGGCCCGTTTCAGTTTCTACCTTTACTGGGCACCATCAAGATGTTGTTATTGTTCATTCATCAATTGACCGTAGTGTAATCTATCAATTGGTAAAGATAGCATGCCCCCCATACTAGCCAAATAAGGCAGGGGGCATCTCAGTGAGATAGGAGGATACATATTATATCGTCTATCGCCCTTTGAGTCGAATAATAAATGATGTATCGTACGCCAAAAGATAGCTTAGCAACAGTTAGCACTCTTCAATTCCACTTTTCTCAGAGTTATGAGTAAAATAATCTTGATCGGACTCGCGTGCTGCGCGGTACTCAGTTTCAGGAAGTTAGAAGTAAACCAACTGATGTATGGCACTTGGAAAGGCGTTTATTGGTTATCTACCTACAGGTTATCTCTAGACTGATCTACTAGAAACCTATACATTCACCTTGAGAAAAGAATAACCAAGCTTATTACCATCCGTTCAATCCACGTTAGAATTCTGTCCAAAATGCCTCTTCGCCCTCCTCCAAAATATTGTTCATATTATCATAATTTTTTGAGAATATCTCTTCCCATTGTCGCAAATTTGTTTCGCCTCCTCGCCACTTCGACAAAATTCTGCACCTCTCGACTTTCATACGCTGGATTCATCACCTTTTTCATGTCTTTGTTCAATTTAAATGTCTCTCCTTTTTGAATACGCTCCATCTGATCAGAAAACAACATTGGTGCTGAATATGTAAAATTTTGGGAAACAACACTATCGAAAGTTCGGTTTGGAAAAATTTCGGTGTCGACATTCAGCCGAGTGATCCACCCTTGAATCGAAATCAAACGCGGGTCCTCTTGTTCTGTTTCATAGGGGTGAAATTGTGTTATAGCATACATAATCCATTCACATATTTCCCCTACTGGTTTCCCGAAGGTTCCCATAGCCCAAGGATTCAACGTACAATCTTCATCGGTCAGATAACATGCAATCCAAAACACATCTTTATCTCCCTCGTGGTATTGAGGTATGTAGATCATCTTCAATACCCCCACATCATCATGAATGTCTTTAAGAATTTTCATTGTCTGGGCCTTTAACTCTTTATCAATGATAACAATACAAGATTCAGCAAACCCAGAGTTGATTTTAGCCAATGGTGACTCGTTGACCTTTCTCTGGAAGTTCTCATGAGCAATGCTTCCATAAGAAGTGTTGGCCCATTTCGTAAATGGGTCTGATTTAAATAAACCTGGCATCGTATGTGCTGTGTTTCGTTCATCATGACCAAGCATCCAGCCTGATTTCTGGAAGTCTGGATGATTGGCAATGAGCGTTGGTGGTACGAGAGAAATTTGGTCATTGTCGATCAAAATTACCAAACGTTTTTGAATAGCTAGGAGACACATAATTTTGCAGGGATACGATTGATAGATCTTCAAATCATTGCCTTCAGGAATGAAGTTCTTCAGATCAATAATGGTTGAATTTGGAACGTGAGAGAGGAGCTTTTGATCGCGAGAGTTCAGTTCATCAACGTGACAGTAGGTGAATTCTACCCCCTCATCGGAATGCATCATGCCTGGATAAATATTAACAGCAACATGAGGATCATGGGTAATGGGTAGGCAGTAAAAACATAAATTACGCTACACATACTCACCACCTGCAAACGCATGGATTAGGTTTCTTCGTGGCACACACATGGCGTATGAAATGTCCTTCAGATCATACTGGAAGCTGCCTCCCGCCCCCCCCTTCGCCGGACGGGGGACCTCACCACCATTATCCCAATGTATTTGCTGCAATATTGTTGTTTTGTTCACAACGTATAAAAGAAGAGAATTGACCACAAGACATGCAATGATAATTATAGCAAAAAAACCATAATAGTTGGTCCGATCTTTTCCAAGACGCCGCTGATGCTGCCCGCTCACTGACGTATTGGAGGAGGCTGAAAGAGGCATATTATTGTGGCGGAGTTCTGGGGTGGATCATGATCTGTTGATCACAATACCTACAGAGGCAGCTGAATTGGGCGAATTTATTGTGAAGCAACTAGACTTTCTATCTTCACATTTTCCGGCCGTTAACAGCCGTTAACTATCCTCTATCCATAGGTACCTACCTATCCATACGATACCTCTACGAACCCATACATTACGGAACTCGTATCGTGGCCTATCGTGGCGTGGCCTATCGTGGCGTGAGCTTGGAGAAGCATTGTTTGCTGAGATCTGAGATCGCATTGTTAGTTGTTATCTCTGTACAACACAATACCATGGTCAATAATACTAAGCCCGCCCGGGATATAGGCACACAAAAAGCTGGATATTGGAGGCCAACTGTTATTATCGTAGGAGTTCTTATTATTTCTGCTATGTTGTATCAAAATCTATCTGTGACAAGGCTGCTCAATGATCTAGCCCTGATTTATGCTGAAAGCGAGCAAGCGCCCCAGCAGGCCCCAGCCCTCAGTAAATAACGCCAATGTGAATACACAGCGCCCAAAAATTGCTGTCATGTCCAGTTTTGTGCCGAATCAAAACACCAACCCGCCTCCGAAGCTCAAAGCAGAATATTTTGATCATATTGTCAACAAAGCATGTTACTGCTATATGGGGATATGACTTTATCTTCAATACAACTTATGCGTTTGATAACACCTATCCAAAATGGCACTGGCTGGACTTTGGCACCTGGCACAGAGTGCCTCATGTGGAATCACGTATTTGGGAATATGACTGGATTCTTTACACAGACACAGACTTTTTGATCAATGACATTATGCGGCCACTGGAGTCTTTTGTGCATGAATTCGAGCTCTACGGAAAAACCAATGTTCAACTATTCGTTCCTGTGGACAATTATAATACAGACACGTTTACGTTTTCTGCGTTCGCATTCATGATACGCAATTCACCCTTTGGGCACACTATACTTCAATATTGGGATGATTTTGCAAGGGTGAGTTTGATTTTGATTGCATTGGTTGCATGTTGCCTTGCTCCCAGTGGATTTGTTCCTCCATTAGAACGAGATACTCACACATTATTATATCTTTCGTGTATCAACAGGGAGTCTGCAAAAATGGCAACCTCAACATCACAGCAGATGGAACGTATGGATGGCTGGACACAGACCAGCCTGGCCTTTGGTATGCCATGATGCGGGCATACGCTGATTTTTTTCCAGATCGGGTCCCAAAGGACAACTATCCACAGTGCAACGAAACAACTGGTGTGTTGGATAAGCATACACCTCCTTGGAATGATTTCTTTAAGGCTATGGCAAACTTAACAAAGGGGAGCACTGGGCGAGAGCTAGCAAAATTGCCTGATGATCAACCCTTTGTGTATTCCAGCAAGCCTGACGGGCAGAGGTCAGGATTAGCGCTTCAGCTAAACTGGGGCGTTAACAAGAAATTTGCAGAGGAGTACACAGACGGGGCTTTTGCGTTACACCTGAAGAATGTCAAGGAGTTCCCCATTCGAATGGTGGCTGAGATTGAAGATTGTCGGAGGAATTATGGATGTTATGCACATTACAATGATCTTGGCGAGTTGAAGATTGGATGTGGAGACAAGGTCTACTTGTGAAAACAATTTCATCCGCTCAAGGCCTTCATCAAAACATATTGATTTTATTTACATTTACGTTTACGTATGGTGTTGAGTGGTTATCCATTAATTGATTTGAACTAGATAAGAGATAAAACAAAACGCGTTGACAACAATACCAAGCTAACTGTTGTTGCAGGCAGCGAAAAAAAGGATATACACATACAAGTCAAGTGTTTACTAGAAGGAGAAGGTTTTACTTTCGAACAAGAGTTTGATCTGAGTTTAATGAACATGATGCATTGCACTCGATCTTAAACTTCTCACATTCATGGCCAATTGATACAATCACCCTTTAGGTGATACATGCACTTGGCCATTTTAGCTTCGTGGTATCAGGCCAGTTTGCTCTCAGTTTGATAGGAATAATATTGTACTCTAAAACTTCTACCATGTATGGCCAATGGAGACAACCACCCTAGATAGGTACATGATATCTTCACTTGGCCATTAGCTTCATGGCACAGACAGCGGATGTATCAAGCCTGGCATCAATAGCCGAAGGGTTCAGTTGCATATACTTGGTCTGTACTTAACATGCATGCGGTAGTCTTCGCCTGAAGAGGTGATTCGGTCGTGACATTGGATGATATGACTCCAATGAACCCTTTGCCGCGTTGATGATCATCTTGTCCCATTTTCGTTCACCTCTCAAGTGATGGCGAGTCTTGGCTGGAAGCACGTTCAGCCTTCCAACATAACTCAAGTATGATTGGACTCCATTACATTTTTGACTCTTCTTGAGCTGTTAAAGACAAGTTTCAGTATTGCATCAACAACTACTGGTTTGGGTCCATTCTTCTAAAAAAGTATTAGAATACATTATTGTATTAAGCACAAAGCATACAAAGTATTGCCAAACAAATGATAGACATGTGCATGTCTTGGGGGCGTTCGGATTATTGGTCTCAACGTGAACTCTCTTGTACTCGACAAGGATGTCCCAAATCTTGTTGCGTTGGTCCATGATCTGATTGCGAAAAGACTGTTGCCCTCCCTGAAAGGACCACAACGCCTTTCTGCTCATTCATTGGGTAGTGCATGCTTCGACGCCCTCATCAGAATTCGGCAATCCTCTACACTTCCGCATGATGCTAGCTCTCTTGGCCTTGCCGATGTCAGTTACAGATTTCGTTCGCAGGCGTCGATTTGCAGTAGCGTCAATGCCACGCTTGTATGATTTCATACGCCGGCGGCGAGTTGCAGTAAAATCAATACCAAGCTTAGATTCCCGCAAATGAAGTGGCTGCGAAGATGGCTGCACTGGCGAATTGGCAAAGACGGTAGATCTTGATTTCTCCGTTGCTTCATTGCGTTGATTCTCCTTCGTGTCCTCGGTAGTTCGGTATGGCGGAACGTTACCCAACAAATCTGTGACATTTGGATTGAGCTTGGCAAGCTTTCTCTTGTCGTCATGCTTCTTCCATAATATGCACCATTCGGCGTTGTTGCGCCGTTTGTCAGAGTGATAGTCCTCTCGCAAGCTTGGACCCAATACTTGTTCATCTTGGTTGCACATCTTGAGAAGGGCGGGCATGGATCGAAGAATGCGGAAGATCGAATCAAGCCTAATGGAATCAATCTTCGCCTTGGGAAGAGGTGGGTCGTGATACTGGGTGAGATTGGCGTTAGTCTCGTTCGAGTCATCACCAAACCACGAAAGAATGCGTGGCATGACGCCTGTGTCAATGGAGTAGTCTCCAAGATTGAGATTTCCCCTGGCATGACTCCAAATCGTTTTGCTCCTTGTGACCAACTGTTTGTTGCTCCTTTTGTTCAAACGTAAGCATGCACGAAAGAGATTGGCATTATCGACTCCCAAATCAAGATCCATTACCTTTTTGTAATGATCAGATAAGTAACCCACATACTGAAGAGTATGATTGGACTCCATCACATCTTTGACGCTCGAGCATTTACAAACAAGTTTCAACAAGGCCGACCAGCCTTTATTGGTGATGTCATTACTTCCAAATAGAGGACGCACCCGAAGTTTGGCGTTGTTGGGCCAATGAACCTTCCAGAGTAATAACACAGTCGTTATCGATGAGTTCTTGGCCTGGTCCAAATACTCCAATCTTGACTCCTGATATCTTCCAGTAGATTTGCAGAAATGGACCCAAACTACTCATAGTTTCGTCGTCTCGAAGGTACAGTGAAGTATAATGTCTAGATGCTTTGATTGTTTTGGATTCCAGCGCAGAGCCCCGAAACGTTCAAATTGAAACGCCGAATCGTCAGATCTTTGACGTGTGTGTTTTGTCCATGAATGTATCCTATCAACACCTTCCAGCTCAAGACTTGCAACTTCGGGATCGTTGTGCTTCATGCGAACAATCTTTTGAGCCAAATCAGGCCGAGAGACTCGAGTAAACGCAGGTCATCGGCATATGTGAAGCTGGAGTTGTAAGAGTTGGCAGTCTGGTCCAATGCATTCATTTTTCAAGGAGATGAAACCCTCTCCCGCGCGTTTCGAATCGATAATGCCTGGAGTATGTAGTCCGAGCAGTATTTTTGCAATTATTACGATCAGATATTATGCCTTGATTTTTCTGCTGCATCACGTAGTCGAACTTGTTGCCAACTGACATGGATAGCACGTTGACTCAACAGTTATCGACGAACCTTAGTGATAAACAGTCAACTGACAAAAAGTTGAATATTGTACGTGTTTCTCACTGAGTTGGATCTGAAGGCCTATGCTAATCATGAGTCCTTTAATACCAAGACTTAAAACCTCTTCAAACACCATGGGCATCATCATATGTCCATTATGACAACAAACAACCCTGTGGATTACTGTTGTGAAGCACGCCTGAAACCTCGGATCCTGTTGTCGATTGACAGTAGTCACCTACTTTTTGCATCCATTGCAATAATTTTGATGCATCCCAATAATGAACCGCGTAGTTTGACTCCATGAAATCTTTGATGCTCTAGCTGTGCAAACCAGATTCAAGTGGCGGACTAGCATCTGTTAGTAGTGGTGGAGGAGAGCAAGATTTATGTGGCCTGGCGGGAGATGGGGGTAAAATGGATGGTGTATAACTTGAAAGGTTTTTGTTAGATGCCAAACAATGTAGGAGTAATAAGAAGTAAGAAGGGGTAGAAATATTTTGGGGAGACTACGGTGGTGGGAGGAGGTAAAAAGTGTGTATTTGGGGGTAATACAGGGGGCTGCGGGCGCTGGCTCTCTGCTCCTGGTTCGGTTCGGGGCTGTCATATTTTTTTGCCGCGCCGATAAGTAAGGAGACGCAACACGCAACAATGATGGCCGAGGACGAACTGAGCACGCTCAGCAATGACATCTTGCTGCGCATATTCTCTAGCCGATATCTCCAATCGGAGGAGCTCGTTCGACTTGCCTTGACGTGCAGACGCTTTGGCGCCACGCCGGCCGATGGAGCGTTGTCATTGGTCAATTATGCTAGTCGGCAAATCATCCGTAGGGAGGTGGATGGGCTGCGAAGCTTCAACAGGAAAAAAATACAAGAATCAGATCCATGGACGAAGCAGTACTATGAGCTTGAGGGGATAATTGTTCTAAAACCCGTATCTGTGAATTTGTATCATTTGTGGAGCACGGAGGCCGTCGATTCGTACCTTGAGAAATTTGAGAAGAAGAAGGATAAAATTGGGGCGATGATGATTTTTGGCCCTGAGTTTTATGACGATAGCGAAGATGAGGATAGTGAGCCTCCCTCGGTACCAGACAAAAATGTTGAGAGACTTCTCAAGTCCATTTCGAGTATGCGATTGCCTAATCTCCGGAAATTATTGGTCGGCCCCTCTCATCACTCTGAAAGTAGTGATAACGTCATGTTGTATTCGTCTCGCCTCTGCTGGTTACTATCATCGGGGGATAGCAAGTTCAAGACTTTGGACATCAGAAATCTGTATGCCAGAGATGAAGCCGAATTGGTAGCCATCGCCAAAGCATTTTCGTCTTGTACATCGATGAAGAAGTTGTCAATTGATCAGCTTGTTCTTGGACAATCCGTGAAGAGCGCTGACGTGCTGATGAGAGCCTTGGCGGATCTTCCCAAATTGGAGACAATCTGCATCGTCTTCGAAGCGCAATCATTTTGGGGGGATGGGAATAGGGAAGCTCGATTGGGTCGCTACGTGGAGCAGTCTCTCTCTATTCTTCAACCTCGCATTGATGGCATTGCTGTGAAGCAGGTCCTTCGGTTTCACAATCATCAGTGTCCCCAGTTGAGCAACTAGAGTTGAGACAAGTACTATTGCATAATGTATTCATACGTGGGCGCAGTATAACATGAACATATTACATGAAGAGAGAGGAGTTCTAGCATAATAGGAGGTTGAAAAAAAAGTGTCCAGGTGATACTATGATACGTATTGCCATTCATAACAACAAAATTTGCACACTGAGTAGTTTGTATTTTCTCAGTAGATCAAGTGTTCTTGCATCAAACCAACCGTACCGATTGAAATGAAGCAGTAACGTATCCCTTGCGCTCTTTGACTTGCTGATGGCTAGCTTACACTCACATCCCGAGCCCACAACGGATGTGCTAGCTAGTGGTGTCCAATTTTTTTAGCTGATCAGGCGTGGGGTGTAGATTGCCTGGTGCTGGGACATTGAGTTCGGCAGGCTGATTGGCGATGGCATCAAATATGACGATGCCAATGACAAGTTCAAGGTTGGATCCTGCAGCAAAAAGGATGCTACAGTGCAAGCTGTGACACCATCACCGCCATGAGCCTCGACAAGCACTACGCAACGTTCGAGCGCAGTGGTTGCGTGATAAGTAAAGTACTGATGGGCATAATGAGGTACCGTCAGAGGAACTAATATGTCACACTTCACCTCACAGGCATCGTGTGGTGCGAGGTACTCTTCTTGTCTGTGGACGACCAGACGGCTGGCTTCCTGTTTTGACTTCACTTGAAGGTTGGTACATGCTTGAATTGTTCATTAGCCTTTTGGTTCTTTTCTTATTATTGATTGTGCATTCATTAAGTGTCATACTCGTCTCATTTCTATTATTTTCACCTGTCTAGGATAAGTATGGGGGCGCGTTGAAGGAAACTTCTGAACTCTGGGGAGACTCAAATAATGTACATGCTTGTATGCGTGTACTCGAGTCCGGGAAGAAGAACGTAGTTTGGTCTGACGGGCGCCGGCCTCTCAACACGAAAAACAACAAGCACGAGTGGATGCCTCTATTTGGGGAATGGGAACCAAGCCAGAAGGAAAAAGTGACCCTCGGTTTGCTCCTTGATTTGGACGAGGGGGCGCTGGCTGTCTATACGAAAATGGTAGGAACTTGGGTATCCTCAAAAGTGGATTGACTGGCTCCTATTGCTGGCGTGTTGAGATCTTTGACATTGCTGATGGTAAGAGATTACGTCTTACCTTTTTTTCTTTGTTATTATACGATACTATGACTGGACAAACTAATTCAACCTTGCAATATTTTAGGCACATCCGTCCACATGAAGAGAGGAGTCGTACATCGAAGTAGTCAAGATTATCCTGAGAACATGGTAATGATACATGATACTATCCATACATAACTACAAAATGTGCATACCATTGAGCATTTTCTGAGATGATCAAGTTCCCGGACTCGAACCAGCAGTGTCCGCCAAACTCTAACTGCGAAACTTACCGTTCTCCAGCATTCCTCCGTAGATCTTGCTCTCTGTTGCGAATCAACAGTGCTTTCTCCTGTTGACTTTGATTTGTGGGAAATAGCCAAATGTCAATGAATCCATCCGCAAATAAGAATCCATTCAAATGCTTCAAGTAGATCATGTCTGTCACGTCGTCACCCCCATCAGATATCAAATCAACACGCCGTTCTTCTTCCGCATCGTTATATTTTTTCAATAGTTTGCCGTTCTTTACATCCCAGACACAGAGTGCACAACCAAGGTGTGAGGTTGTCACTAGCATGTGTCCATGGCAATACAGGAGAAGAGGATATAATAGCATGGTCTGCAAGCTCATCATCTTCCTCTACATCACACAAGACATATGGCAACTTTCCTTTGGTGTGGAGATCCCAAACATGAATCTTCTTGTCTTTAGAAGCGCCAATGATAAAATCTTCACCAACTGCTACATAATTAAAGCTGGTGTCCGATCCAGGTTCAATAGTTTGGGTCAGGGATATATTGTCTGCCTCCGCATCAAAGTGCCAGACTTCGATTTCACGCATTGCAGAAAAATCACCATCACCACTATCATCGATAGAGTGGTAGGTGACAAAATGAGATTTGGTTTTGTTCCAACTTATGGAATTAGTGAAGAGCTCGTCCCTTGTGCAATCCCTCCCCAAGTTCACAGATTTGCACAATGCAATAATGAGGGAGCTTTGTATCACTCTATATAACTCTAATTTTTTACCAGCAAAGACAATCAAGTGTGTTTCACACCCAATCATTTGAATTCCACCACGAGCATTCATTTGTGGGAAAGTGATTGTTCGCCTGTGAGTACCACGGAATTCAAGCGATTGGAGGCAATAACCTCGGCTCCAGTTTGTCCACATACTGCTAAATTCCACCCACCCCCGTCTAAATCACGTGCATCATAGACGCAGTTCCCATGAGCTGCTCCATCATCAGTAGCATCATCACTGGTTATTACAATGATTTCATCGCTAGTTGCAACCTTTGGAGATCCTGCATAGTACATGGTATTTTCACGGCCTGGAGCACTATTGATATGAATATACACAGGCTTCCTCAAAAATGAGATCCCCTGCCTATATCCATCCTTGCCATTTTTCATCCCAAATCTTTCTTTCGTTATCTTTTCCCACGTTGGTATCAGAAACCTTTGAAATTGTTTATTTAGGGTATCAATTTTGCACAGATCTGAAGGCGATGCATACGACAAGACCTTTTCACCCAATACTCCCTCATACAGGGAGAGAAGATTGGGCGATCCATCATTGGCAAATATTTGAATATCTTGTACCTTGCCCTATTTCCGCTTCAGCATCGTGATCTGGAGGTACACCATGTTGATCGCTTGAACCATTTTCAGCGGCATTTTATGTTTCAGGATCTGGACGCACTCCATTCTGATCAGCCAGACTATGATGAGCCCATGTTGACGATGAATAATTGCAATTTCTCCCCATACATGACATTGCAAGAAAACTTCCTTTCCGTGCCATCCCTACAGCAAAGCATCTGCAGCAATGTTGATGACCACATCCAATAATACTGTGTTGGGATTTGGGATTTGGGATTCACATCAACAGCAATCAAGCTGTAATACTCCCGCGAAGCGAGACCATCATGACATCCAACGCAGGTGATTATTTCATCGTCGTTTCTACTCCTCATGCCGGCCAAAGACATGATATGATAGAGGCCGCGGCTGGCGGATGGCAATGATGAAGAAGGTGAAGGTAATCTGTCCTGAGGTAATAAGGTATTACATAAAATAACCGTAGAGTTATACACATAATAATAAGGTCCGAAAGGTCGGAAGAGCAACACAAGAGGAAATAATCAGTTAAAGGGTTTACCCTTAACTATAGATGACTAATCAGTTAAAGGGTTT
>JALLAU010000472.1:0-15050 GCA_036939495.1 Thalassiosira hispida | reverse complement strand
CAGTGCTCATTCCAATAGAATGCCATGTCTGTTAGCCCCATAGGGGCCGCTAGTTTATTGATCTTTGCCGAAGATGTACTTCAATATCGTACTTCCTCTTTGCTTCGTACAAAACTGCGAGCAACAGCGAGCAACACGACTCTGAACACGATACCATTGTCACAACCTGTTTTCTTGACAACATCAACAGCTCGACAAAAGCAGATCAGAAGATGAAGACATGAAGATGATGCCGATTTCCGATGAGATGCCGATTTCCGATTTTTTTCTCTGATCTTCTCCTTCAACCTCAACATGATGTGACCATGAAAAGAAGATGACGTGTTCTGGAAGCATCTGGAAGGTGTCATAGGGTAGATATCTAAGGGAATAATGGCCGGGGATGAAAGGGGGATGTATCGTATCAGATACCAACCCCGTACTCACTTCCCCACTTCCGCCGCTACCTACCGCTACCGCCCCACAACAACCAAGACAACCAACCCAACACCCAACACCAGAACAACAGAACAACCCATCCCATGACATCCATAACAAACCTCATTCCCATCAGGGTAGATGCGTCGTCATCGGACGGTGCCGTTCGAATTGTTGATACCCTCCTTCTCGACACGACATGTCTTCCCATCTCACATCCGCCCCATGATGGGAATAATTCTTCGCTGAGCTCACTGTCTGGAGTGTCTAATACATTTTCACTCTCTTCCCTCATCGATGCAAACGCTGCACACTTGACAGAATCAATATTGGCAGATAATGAGGTATATGGGTCGGTACGAGCATCCACCAATACTTTCATGGGGGGCAGGTTGGATTTATTGGGTGATACAAAATTGTATCAGACGATTGAGAAACAAATTTGTATGCAGCTTGGCATTGCATTAAATACGGAGAAGACGGATTTGATGTTAAGTTCGATTCCTATTGGTGCAGCTGTGGCATCTCCTACTCCAGATGGTAATGTTTCTTCTGATGTCAATGCTCAAATATCAACTTCTGCTGAAGTAGTGAAAAATATGTCGAGAGTGGTTCGCATCAAAATCCGCCTTCGTCATGAAAACATTGTTGTAGTGGATGAATTTGATTATGATATCAACTCCTCGGGAATGGAAGGATGTGATCCTTTCTCAATTGCCAATAGCCTCGTTTCAGATTTGAAGCTCCCACCCGAGCTAGGCCCAACGATTGCTTCATCCATAGTGGAACAGATTTATGGCGTGGATGTGTCGGGTTCTTTGGATAGCTTTACTTCTAATCCGGCAATACGAGGGGCTCCGACTGCTCTTGTTTTGGATGCTGCGAGAGAGGGAACATCTACTGATTTTGCCCAAATCATGCTGGTTCCCAACTGAAACTGATTTCAGTGTACTGCACAATAATTTTTACATTAAATAATATTTACCATAGTTAGAAAAAGCGTATACCCTCTCATTGTAGTTTGCAGCTTCCACTGACATGGTATACAGTCTCATATTTCTTCACACACAGAAATACATATGAAACAATAACTGTGTACTTCACACAAATAATTTTCACATCAAATAATCTTTACCATAGTTAGAAAAGCGTTTTCGTATACCTTTTCATTGCAGATTCTACCATCCACTGAACTGATTTAACATCATTCTCTATCTCTTCACTGAACACAGATATACACATCAAACATAACTCGACCCCCGAACAATTTACTCTTTCTTAATCTTTGGTGCCTTCAATCCCAATCCATTAACTAGACCGACAAAGATGAAGAACAACGCCAAATGGAAATGCGCCTTCTCCTTTGCGCTAACCACACCCTCACTGAAGGAAGTGTTCAAAAAGAAGTGCACCAATGTAGCACCAATGCATGCTGTGACCATGGGACTCGCCATTCCATTGACGATGGGATCCAAACCTTTGTTTAAGGGTAAAAACGCTCCACCGCATCCAGCGATCGTTCCACACATGATAGGTCCAAATAGTGCGAAGGTAAAGAGGGAGGGAGCAATGACAGCATTTCCAGCGAGTGTAAACGTAATCACAACCTTTGCCCTGACTGTCTCATATAGCACAACGAGAAGTGCCTGAACAAGGACAACATAGATATTAGAGGTGATGAACTTGATCGGTTGTGATGAAATACAAAATATGGTACGCACCTTGACCATCGGGGTAAGTCCAACAACCTCCCAAACAATTGGGAAGTAATAATGAATGGCAAAAGACGTCAAGATAGCAATTGGGTATGCATCATTGGCCATGGGGACAGGGATCGTGTTGATGAAAAGTGGGACGAGGATACCTCCCCCAGTACAGGCAAGGATCATGGAGACGAGTTTGTAGGAGAATGAGGCATTTTTGGGTGCTGCTGCAAACACTTTTCCTCCTATAATCATTGTGGCAGAGAGTAAAAGTAGAAGTGAAAGTGGGTCAGAGCTTGGCGATACAATGAGCATACCCAGAAATCCAAGAATACTACGCACCATGCAAGTAGGTATATCCCAACTAATGTGTAGTAAGACAAATACAGGAAAATAGAAATAAGAAGGTGAGTTTGTGTCGACGATGGAGTGAACACCCAGCCTCTACTACACCAACATAGCACTCACCATGCACATGTACAGGACCTCTTTCTGATGACAAAGCACAAAATGGGCGAAATCATTGTCAATCATCCATCCCGTCGGATCGATTGGCTCTTCAGTTACTTTCCGCGCCATGGTAGCAATCTTTCTGTTGTTTATGTTTATGGCCAACCATGCGATTGAGGCGGGCCCGGGGGGGGGGGATATGGAGGAGAGACGGCGACGTGTTTTGGTTTTGGCGGGTTGGAAGGCATGGAATTGCGTAGGAATAGTATGGTACAGTCGAAGTCACTTAAAAAATATTTTGGCGGGAAGAGATACCACCCTTCGTTAGAGATTCTCTCTCTTCACACAAAGCACGAGATAAGAACAGAAACACCGAGCAACAACTCCCCGAGCCCAACGATAAGACTATGCAAAGGCCATCACCCCCTCCACAAACCGCTGAACAACATTGGGATGCCGCACAACAAGAAGAATCATGTCCCACTTGTTTGTACACCGGAGTAGCGACATGTTTTGGACTCTCAGGATATTTCCTCTTCTTGGCTACGGAAGAAGAGGGGCCTCAACGTACGCATCGGAAAAGTCAGGGTTCGATCAACAAACACAGTGGTAGTGAATCTTCCTCTCACAGGAATGGGAAACATACAGCCATTGGCCAAGCATCAACATCTAGCTTCCAGTCGACACTCCGGAAATTTCTGAAAGGTAATCCAGCCCCTAAACGACATCGACCATTTTTATTTGCATGCAGTGCTGTGTGGGCTGCTGCTGGGGCGTACCGACTGTATTTGGATTGAGATTTATAAATTTACAACAAATGTGTTTGTTTGTTAATGCAATTAGTAACATCATATTCGTACAGCTGCTGTTTCGGTACTCTTAAAAAGTGCATCAAATGTTCAACAGCTACTGCTTCGGTACCCGCATCATCAAGTAGTAATTAGTACAGGCTCACTGATTTCAATATGATCGTATCATCACATGATATTTTTGTTGTAGTATTCAACGGCTACTCTTCTTGGATAAACCTAAACCTACTATACAACAAATTATCCTACTATCTCTGGCGAAATCACATCGTCGTCCTACACAAGTCAGTTCTTGGGTTCTTGCTACAGAGGAGCTATCAAAACAACACCAAATGTTCTTCACATCAACTGACACAGTCTGATCCAATACTATTCTTCACTCAAATGCATCAGGCAAACCAAACGGATCAGAACTGTCTTCGGTATCAGCAGATTCAGTGGTCCCTATTATGGAGTTGAGACTATTCGCACTTTCAATCACATCATCCGCACTCATTTCTTCATACTCCTCTTCTTCTTCTTCCTCTTCATCTTCTTCCTCCAGTAAATCTTCTATTTCAATCATTTTGAATCTTTCAACAGTGGTTGGCTCCAAGCCATACCCTACCAACACTGCGCCCTCGATTTCAATCTTTTTGCAAGACGGGTCTCCTTCAATGCCGTCTTTGTCACCATGTTCCAACTCGGTGATCTCGCCCCAATAACATTTCTCGTCATTTTGGGTCAAGCTTGTTCCCTCGCTGTGTGTCACATCACATCGTAAATAAGCAATCACAACAGCTTTGAGTGAGCATGTACGAGAAACTGAGATAACAATGATGATATTTCTGCACCAAAGCAAGCTCACCTAAACGTAGACCCAGAAACACTACGACCAAATCCAAAACGGTGAACCATCATCCAGAGTTGATCGCGCTTATCACCAATGATGCTCCATTTCCCTCTTAATACAGTGGATGATCCTAGACCCGCCAGCGTACTGAATGTATTGTTGGCAAATAACTCGACTGCCACGACCTGTCAGATAAATATAGATGGAAAGGATTTAGCAGATGAGTGTGAGGGACATCATCATGGATCATTTCAGATAGGTACATCATTCAAACATCATGTGTACCTGCATATTATTTCCAGGCTCGAGCTCGTGATCCTTCTTTTCTTCCGCCGTTGGCTCATACTCCTCTGTCACAAACATATTCGTTACCTTATCCCACCTTTCAAACTTCTTCTTTCGCTTGGGCAAAGGGAATGTTGATAAGTAAAACCGCTTGCCTACTAGATCATTTTTTCGGAATTTCTCAACGAGTTCGCCATCTTGATCTGCAAGCTTAGCATTGTGCTCTCCCAAGATTTGTCGTAGCTCAAAACGACCTTTTGATTGAGGACGGACGATGGGCTGTTCGAAAAACTCCTGTGATGTGAATTCATTGCATTCAACGCGGATTAGAATCAGAACCAGGAAAAAGCTCGCACAATGGAATGGTACAAATAGCATAAGACGTACTGGATGTGTTTTTGGATACATGAATTTGCCAGTCTTGATCTTCCCTTTGGGTACAGAGAGATGGATATCAATGGTGCCTTTTTTTGGCTCTGATGGCGAGAGGCTCGCTTGGCCATCGACTTCGTCGGAAGTATCACGACCACGCTGTTCCAGCACAGGGTTCTCCGTCAAACTTTCCTCTGAATTAACTGCCACATTCCCTACCAATATAGTATCAGCATCTGCACCTGCATCACCATTCTCTACATCTGAATCCTCGTCCTCGTCGCCGTACACACTGAATGGTTTGAGTTTCTTCTCTGGACGATCTGCCGCCAAAATAAGTTTCCCATCGATGAAATCCCACGTTCCCTTCCAAGCGAATGACTCTCGCTCTCGTTTTGATACTTCTAGCTCTAGCGCTTCTTCGAGTGAGCTGTCTTCATCGCCGGTGCCATCACTGAATTGAAGGGACGTACATTGTTCAAAGGTGAAATCATCCTTGAGCTTGATGAAGATTTCCGTCTGCTTCTTTGGTGGTGTAAGAACATCCAGCTCGGACTTTTTCTTCTTGGGGTAGGTGGTAAACTCTTTCATGGGTAGGAATCCACGTAGCTTCCAAATGGTTTTGGGATCCGACTCAGGAGGAGGTAGGCCCCATCCTTGTTGCTGCTTTTTACTGTTACGCTCGAATGGCAGGCCTGATTCGTCGAGCGATGTGAGACGCCATACACCCTGGAGAGCTTGTGGGTTGACATCTCCTATGGAATAGGCGTTGGTGCCCTGGAGACCGACTTGGAGAATGGACAGAGCAATGCTGATGCGATGTATCATTATATCTATCTACTATAATTTGTTCTGTGTCAACAAAAAGTGGCAAGCCGATACTGAATGACGCCAATGCCGATGCAATAATGCGGCAGATACCAAACACAAGATGCAATTCGTCAACCTAAGCTCAGAGAAGGGCGCCTTTGATGATGCTAATGGACGTTGTCATTGCCCAGCGGAACGGGCGGAGCGGAGTGGTCGGACAGGTGGGTTGATGATTCAACGAAGCAATAATGGCAATAATAGGAGAAGCAACACGCTGAAAGATGAGGGTGAGGGTGAGATGGTTATGGCGACGGAAGACATCACCATTATTTTGGCACCTGCGATCGGAACTTTTGCCAACTGTTCTTTGGGAGTCTTCAGAAAATGAGAAAATGGCGGGAAGGCTACCGCCACTACTCGGAAGCTTGCTCTAACAACCATTAATCTCCATTAATGTAGCTAATAACAACACCGCATCGATAATCGATAGATGACGACCTATGACGACATACCAATGGCAAGTGTGAGGAATGGCAAGTGGCAAGGGAGATAGCACCGATAGCAAGCAAAAGATATCATCCATCATCTAATAGGGCGTCTTTTGGTGCAACAATGAAAGCATTTTTCGCGCCGATACACGTACTTGGATTGTCCTGTATCTTCATCTTCATTGAAGGAACTGGGGCAATCAATTCATCGTCATCGATAGCGGGTGATGCTGGCAATAACAGCACACATAATAACCCCGAGGTCAAAAATGTGAATGATGGAAACTCCAGCAATCATGGATCTAGTAACGAGAGTTCTGCATCTTCTTCGCAGACGTCAGGTATCGATAACAGCAACCGCAGCAATGAAAAAAACAGCAATGGCAACAACAACATTCACCAAAATGGAGCAAGCAATGGGCACACCACATATTACTACAACAATAACAACCATCAAAACAACAATCAAAGAATCAATCCAAAGTATGATGACGAACAAACCTACCTCGATCTATTTGGCGAACGTGCCAAAGAACTCCTGACACAACATATAATTCCCGCCACTGATGCAGAATGTCAATGGGATTGGAGGATGGGTCGATGCGAGCCTTACTGTTCCTGTGGATTGCAATTCCTTTGGGGAGACTACCATATTGGAAGATCATGTCGATTTCGCCAACATCCGCCCCCGTCTCTTGATAGCGATGGAGATGCCGTAGATGACAGCAAGGAAGTGGAAGTAGAAACGCCTTGGCAGGAGGCATGGCAAGAAGTTTGGCAATCCCAAATAAAGACAGAAGGGACGATAGTAGAGGATGTATCTAGCTTTGTGCCTCCATTATTCCCGAAAAGACGTGGTCCCAATGATGTGCTGGCAGAAAACACAACACCATGGGATAGAACGAGCAATACCTGTCATCTCCCTCCAGAATCACGTTACATTCAAATAATACACCAGCTCACCAAGGCCACTGTGGTGACGGAACAATTGAACAGGTTGAAAAATGCCACATCACATGTTGTAGATGCAAGTGTCGTTCACGGTCGGCATCACTGGTCAACTGTGCGACATAGGGCATGTGAGACTGTCAAAAGTAAGGTCGAGGAAAGGGCACAGGTGAGAGATCAACCTGTGGTATTGACGAGACAGGGAGCAACTTGGATTCGTAGGGTGTGTGGTACTGGTAGTGATGGTAGTATTAGAAGAGATGAGGACGACAAAGAAGCAGGAGTAGACAGTGACGCAGATGTGGATGCAGGAGAAGATGTTGCTGATGAAAAAGTTGAGGATGATGTTCAGGAAGATTTGTAGCGGTGCGGAAGAGGAGAGTGTAGGTACGCGATGGAAGTAATCCTGGTCTGGGTTTGCGCACGGCACAAAATTTTATATGAGTCGTCAATAATGTATCTTTTCTTACTGTTTCTCAAGTAAGAGCTAATTTTTAGCAAACCCTAAGAGTGCATACATGTGTGCGCCCTTCTCAACCCCAACCATTAGATTCGTGCTCCAAAATGATCTAAAATTCTGGCGGTGTGTACTCTTTAATATCAGCCGAAAAGTTAAGCCCATCCCCATAACAGCGGAAACTCTGAACAATACTCCTCAATTGTCCCTCCGTCTTATTCTTATACCTAGCCGCAATACTGGCCGCCCACAATAGTTGGACACCATCGGCCACAGATGTTACGGAGGCTACACCCTTTCGTTCAACCTCAAACCCGGCTCCAGTGAGAAGTGTGTACTTGAAGTCTACTAGCATGTACTTTCCATTGTCGGATGTGACTGGTTCAAGCTTGGTGATTTTGAAGTCTTGGTACATGTTGCCGCCCTTTTGGGAGATGGCTGCGATGAGAGCATCTTTGAAGAAGCCCTTATCTTTTTCTTGGATATTCTATTGTTGTGTGAGGATAGAAGAAAATGATGAACGAACAGCTGGTTTTGCTTGCATTTATGGTATCACATAAATTTAACATACCTCGACTTTTTTCTCATTCGGAACCAAAAAGAATGTTGCAGTATCACCCTTGGCATATTCACCCGCCTGAATGGTACCATCTTCTCCGTTGACATCCTGACTGGGCAATGTCACCACCCAATCGATGGGGAACCCATATGCCACAAGGAGTGGAGTTCTGGTGCCGCCTTTGCCATAAATTTCGGCAAGTGCAGAGAAACCTTTAGGGACGCCGGAGAGAGCAGGGAGTCCGTAGCTAAATAATTGATCGGGAAGGATAGAGTTGTAAGTGGGGTGTGCACATAAGGAAAATCATGCAGACACATCTCGGCAATATCAGCAAGTTGAAGTCACTTTGTCAACAGTGGCTCGGGAAATAATATTTGCGTAAGCCAAGATGAGCATCGCCTTAGAACACGATATGTATATCGAGTAACGCATTCTCGGACTGGTGCCAGCGTATTCTCGCCTGGCCACTCAAAACTAGTTCCGACACAAAACTGCGGTATGATGAAAAACGAGTCCTCAGTCCTCCCATCCATTAAAATACAACACTCCTCGCATTCAATTAAATTCAACAAAAATACAGCCTGCATTTGCGAAAGAGCATAAATACGACCCACCTGGCAAGCTTTTCATTCGCCTTGCTCAATCCATACGCCATTGCAGGAGCAGGTGTCATCCACACTGAGGATGCACCAGCAATAGCTGCTGTGGCTGTCGCAACATTGTCCATGAATCCACGTCGGGAAGTTGTGCTAATTTCAACATCTTTTGACATGGAAAGCGCAGACTTTCTCGCTACATGGCTTGATTGTGAGGGAGCGAAGGCAGAGGAGGGTGATACGATGGCAAGAGCGGCGCATGCCGCTGATAGTAGGGAGGAGGCCGCCATGGTTACAATGTATTGACAATAGGTGTTCTTTCTGGTCAAGATTTTGTGTGAGTGAGGTCGATGTGAATCTTTGATCTCTCTTTTGGTGCGTGACGTGCGTGATGTTTGTGACGTGATGTGAGTCAAGATTTGCTGTGAGTCACTGTGGGCATCGCAAATGGGAGTCTGGATCTACCGGGAAGTCTTAGAATGGGAGTCTGGACTATCGGGATAATGATGATTTTTGAAGAGAGTCTGAATGACGTCAGCCTTGCTTGAACGGACACCCGCAAAATCTTGACCTTGAATTTCGCACCGCACCACCTCCACTCATCGATCATCGACCCCGCACAAAAATTGAAGGCGGCAAAAGCAAAAGGAGATCAGGAGAGTACCATTATTTGATCCAAGATCAGATACAGCGTGTAGTAGTAGTGGCAAATAATCATCTGCAAGTCGATCAATAAGTATTTCGGGTTGCTCAACCATTTGCTTTGATGAATCTATTATGAAAAGCTGTATCAGCTTCGTTGGCCTTCTTGCCGTTGGAACAAATTGCGATAATCACATCTCAAGAAGTAATACACACAAAAGTAGTTTTAGACAATTCAATACAGCTCCAATATCACAATATCATAAATCTAACCAACACGCAGCTCGCAATTCCCAGATAAATCATCCTGCAATCCAACTTCGTGGAGGTGCCAGTACTACTACACAAATTAATCTCAGCGCGACAATGGCAAGTCTCTTCGCGGGAAGCGTCGGTGGAGCGATTGGTGTCGGGGTATCGTATCCATTTGATACATTATCGACAAAAGCTCAAGTAAGCACAGGGAAAGATGAAAAAAATCTGAATTTTGTAAGAGCTATGGGACAAATATGGAAGAACGAAGGTGTACGTGGCTTCTTTGAGGGTGTTCTTGTTACGGTAAGATATGCTGTTTGATTTTTCTTTCCGCTGGTCGAGACTTGGGCTCAAAAGGAGGCTGAGGTTGAGACTGAGCAACCTCATTGAGGTTGCTCGTTTTCCTGATGTTGAGACTGGGCTGGTTGATACTTGGTTTCGAAAAGAGGCTGAGACGAATGCAACTGAGCTGAGGCAATTGAGAAGACTGTGCAGCAACCTGGAATGACATTGACATTGGGCATTGGCTGCTGCACTGGCTGCTCCTTCTGCATCGTCACTGCTTCTGATGTTGCTTGACAGCTAAACAATTATGAGGATTTAATGAAATTTCTGTAGAGATTGATGTCCATTCATCTAATCGAGTATCTTCTTTTTCTCCTGAAACAACCTTGCTCCATTGCAGATGGTTGGCCAGGCATTCATTAAAGCTATCCAATTTGCAGTCAATGAAATAACATTTCTATGGCTCGAAAAACACTCCAATCTTTCATCCAATGTAATAAAAATGGCAATAGCAGGAACATTGGCTGGACTTCTATCATCATTCGTGGTTTCTCCAGTAGAACTGGTAAAGATTAGAATGCAAACTCAGAACAAGAAAACCAATCATAAGAAAGATGATGATGCAGCAGATGATTCGTCCCTTGAATATAAACATGAACTTGACTGTGCTCGAAGGATAGTAAAAGATGAAGGTTGGAGAGCACTATTTTTCCATGGACTGGGCATTACAATCATTCGGGAGATACCCTCATTCGCATTCTACTTTGTGGCATATGGATTGCTAGCAAAGTCAGCCATGGCAGATATATTGGGAGGTCATGCTGCACCGCTCATATTCGGGGCAATGGCCGGTTGGGCAATGTGGATACCCACCTATCCTATTGATATTGTCAAAACTATTGTGCAGGTTCAAAAAGCACGAGAGAATGGGGCTAGGAACCCAGAGATGCTGAATTCAAGGCAAATAACTGCAAAGATGTACCGAGCAGGTGGGCTTGGAGCCTTCTTTGACGGGTTAGAGCCAAAGTTGGCAAGGGCTGCAGTGAAACATGCTGTTACATTTTGGGTTTATGAAGTCATAATGGGCTTTTTGAGGCCTCAAATTGGTCAAATGTAATGTTGATTTGGGATAGTGTTGTGGGGCTGTATCTACGGGGAACTCACAGCAACTCACTCAAAGTCTTAAAAGTAAAGCCACATAAAATGGTTTGAGAAGGCAGTGATCTATCTGTAAAGCCTCGTGGCTCGTCATCACAGATGACCGAGCCAGTTTTTCAGATGAGGTAGTATCTGTTTCTCATACTAGCCGGCTTGATATCTCTACAGGCTTGGAAATGAGTAAAATTCCAGCGAGCATTTGACAATACCTGCCATACTCCTCAATTGTGACATTCATCTCGACTTGCTTTGGCTTATGAACTTACCAATGTATCAATACGCCAAAAAGATTATGTGAGCCTCATTTCTTTCTGCAAAAAATGTCACGTCGCTAGTTAAGAATTTACTATGGTGAAGGTGGCTTTGTTGATGCTGTTGGAAGAGATACCTTGAGACGAGTCAGTATTGTAAGAAAGCTACCAAATCATATTTCAGATGTTAGCTCGGATACTCAGGAACTCGCTGTGATGGGTTGGATCCATATTTCAGTTGCGTACAAACATAAACAGCATGAATGACTTTGATTCTACAGTGCTATCAGCATTGCTTCAAAACGGCAAGAGAATGAGGGTATATCAATCGATTCTGACCTTGGCTTGTGGATAGATTTATCTTGAGATGATTGGATTGGTGGGAACACATGATGTGCAAAGCAAAAAGAGGATGCATTTCATAGATGGACAAAGCTTAGTGACCCATAATATAAATACTTCAGAAGTGTTATGCATACAACACAGGACACGTTGACAAAAAGTGAAGATTAATGATGAATTGGATTCTGCAAACATCGTCATTTACTTAATTGTCATGCATGGTACAATAGTTTGGGCTCGGGGATTTGGACCATTGCGGTAATGTCTGCTCGCGCCGGAGTATATACCAGTTTCCACCATTCTGTCCAGAGACAACTGACTCATGACAATATGCGATGATAACTGATGATAATTATCTCATTTCTTCATTATGAAGGAATCGGCAGAATATGTTCAGACATCGTTGCCAGTGCATCTTCCGCGAGAACATCATAAGATGAGATGATGCAGAGCAAAGATGGGCGAGAATGAAATAAGCCTACAATATTTGTTTTCATTATTCTAATGTGTGGTATCCAAAACACTACCTGGGTGAATTCACTCCGCCCACTACTTCGAAGAGCACTCAAGCAATACGATACTCATTATTCATGGGCAACATTGGTACATCCCTCATGACCGTACGTTTGTTGGTTTCTTTGCTCCGTGTCTTCTGCAGACGTATCGCTCTAGAGAGAGGATGCGCTTGAAATCTCACGCAATTTTAAGCTCTCATAGTTTGAACAAGAGGGCACGATCTACCTAACATGCTAACTGGCTCTGATTCCAATCAGGGCCATCAGGCCAGCTCGCCTTCCAAATGCAACGTTGCCGTCGCGAGGAAGGCATCTGATGATGATGACTCTGATGAAGTGCTAGGGGCGTCGATTTATCGGTTTAGTCTCACGGCAAAAGCTAGAGTCAAAGCGGCGAAGGTGGCATCAGATGCGGAAGCAACCAATTTTCTCTCTGTGGTAGAACCAAGTTGTGACCTGAGGCAAGGGTGGCGCACCGAATAAACTGCCGGTTCCTGTCGAGAAAGACCCCGTCCCAACGAATCGGGCCATCCAAGGAGGAGTCTGTATGACATCTGGAGCAAAGGTAAAAGTAAAAACATGCAGTCATGAGGGATGTACCAATGTTGTCCAATCGGTAGGAGTCTGGACTTATGCGTTTGGGTAGAACCCATGCTGATGTGTGGGTTCAGCTATTACGAAAGGATTGGCAAGACGATTCAAGCAAAGATAACTAGCCATCTTCTTCATGGGACGGTTTGATGAACGGCGACCATCGTTGGAACGGCGACTATTGTTGGCGTGGCTGGAGGAAGAAGAAGCATGGTGGTGGTTTGAGAAGAAGAACCTGCGCGCGGGCAAAGTTAGCGGGAGCAAAAATATTAGGCGACTCTGCTTGAAAAAACGAATAAGAAAAGCTGACATTGCATACATATTTATCTGACTAATAAAAGACCGTGATGGAAGGGTAGCTGCATGTTTATGAACATTCGTGCCTGTTATTAAGTTGCTGCGCAATAGTATTCCATTCAACCATCCCATTATTAAGAGCCTGATGCTGCTGCATTCTCTGCTGCATTTCAAGCTGCTGTTTGTCCCCCAACCACTTCTCCCCATCCTCTATCTTTTTCTGATCCGCTTCTATCTGTCGTTTGTGCTTTTCGGATAGCTGATTCCTCTGACGCGTTTGCTTTTCTATCATATCGACCCTCACCATGTTGATTTGCCTTTGCAGGGCATCATTTCGTTCTTCCCACCTGGCAGATACATAGGTTTGGATTTTCTTCATGTCCTCTTTCTTTTCCTTTTGCAGCTTGGTCAGCTCAATCCTGAGCCGATTCTTCAACCTAGACGAATGAAACTCGGCATAGTCAGGATCTTGCCCTTCGTGAGAATTTGAGTAGAATGACAGAGGATCTTCATCTCCTATTACATCATCGACTGCGCATAGTTTATCAGCCAATGCATCGCTAACAGTGACAGTGCCAACACCAGATTGCTGCTTGGCACCCCCCGCTGATTGGTCTGCTGATACTTGCTCTTTGAGTTTATGCGATGGTATAGAAATACGAAGAGATTTAGACTTCTCAGATTTAGATTTCTTCTTCTTTTTCTTGCGTTTTCCCTTGCCGAGGGATTCAAATGCCTTGAAGTCGTCATCATCATCAGATGTATCCTGTTGTTCTGCCTTTGACTCTTGAGAACTAGCATGATTGTCATCTTTTTGATCATTTGGTGCCTCAGTGGCTTTTGCGCTGATTGTGGTGGCAACCTCACTTGTGCCATTTGTTGAAGCCTCCTTGGCTATCTCTTCTGAATTGTCATCTGCATCCATCTTGTTTTGCTCATCCCCCCCTGGTTCTTTATCTTCCTTCTTTCCAGATGACTCTTCCCCCTTCGTCAAAGAAGCATCATTTCCCTTGACATTTGAGGTTTCTGTCTTCTTTGAGCAATCATCCATTGAAGCTTCCTTGACCGTTTCCAGTTTATCATCTATTTCAATCTTGTTTTGTTGATTCTCCTCTGGTGCTTTAATCTTTTCAGGCGACCCCTCTTCTTTCTTCAAAGAAACACTAGCTTCCTCAACGCTTGATTTTTTCTTCGAGCTATCGTCTACCGTCTCCTTGACTTCTTTCTCTGGATTGTCAGTTGTTTCAATCTTGGTTTCATCAGTTGTTTCATCACCCTTAATTTCAGACGACCCCCCTTTCGGTAAAGTCACATCACCCCCCACAACACTCGATCTCCCTGATTTTTTCAAGCCGTCATCTTTTTCTTTTGATCTTTTGTCCTTGTTCGACACTCCAGTCTTCGGTCCCTCCTGCTCCTTATCCTTATTCTTATTAGTTGTCGCGGATTCACTACTCAGATTATCATTATTTGTCCCCCCCTTATCTACTGGCTGCTGCTGTTTTTCTACAACTACCCCAGAACCCCCAACAACATCTGCTTTCTTGGTATCATCAATATTCTTTCCGCCTTCACCGGGGGGATCGGACTCTTGTTTAGTTTCTCCAGCCAAATCAATGACACCAGATGATGTTTTCGACGTCAGCGGCAGTTCCTCGGGCGATTTCTCATCCATCTTCTGCCCATGCATTTTGAGTTTAGACCTCAGTAGCAAAGGGGCCAACCCTGGGGCCAACTCATCCAAACATCCTATAAGCGGATGCGGCCCATCTGCCGGCTCTGGCGCACCACCTTCCTTCTTTTTAACAGGCACAACTGAACAGGGGCCGCCTTTGCCGTCTTCGTCATTCTTCTTCTCGGGGTTCATGGTGTTTGCTGCTTGCTGTTATTGTGTCTTTTTTAGGGTTCTAGGCAGGTTCTATGTGTGGTATGTAAAGCACCCCGTCGTGCTGGGGTACGTACCACCTTATGTATGTACGCTTAGGTGG
>JALLAU010000471.1:0-15109 GCA_036939495.1 Thalassiosira hispida | reverse complement strand
CTCTCCAACTAGAGATAACCTTAGGGACTTGCTACGTCTGCAGCTCAGTCTACCTACGAATCATCGTCTCACCTCTCCTCCATTTTTCTGCTGCGCTTCAAACAAACTTGTGCCTATGTCTAAGGTGGAATACGTACACAAAAAAGGTATTTCTCTTGAGGCCACAAATTGACCGCGTGTTGCTTTTGTTTAAACAAAAAGGCCACGCGTCGGCGTCTGGCAAACTTAGAGAGGCCAGCTCTCTTGGTGAGAGAGAATTAGATTTCGCTCGTCGATTCATTCTGGTTCGTCGAATCGATGGCCTCCCTGCCTTGCTTATTACTACCATTGTTTATGCATTTGAGAAGTTCAGATCAACTGTGATCTATCAGATACTCCGTGCGTAGAGATAAGAGATCATAATCATACAAAATATAGAGAAGTTCAGACCAACTGTGATCGGTCAGATACTCCGTCAGAGATAAGAGATTATAACAAGATACTCTATCGTACGAAATTGTTGTTGCACCTCACGAACGGCAGCGCATAAATCAACATATCCTTGCTTCATATTGGCTACAACATTCGATTCAATAGATACCAACATATCAACATGATTGTCTCCCCAAAGGTCTTCCTCTTCACTACTGTCGCCGCCCTAGTAGGAGGTGCATCCAAGTACGCCGCGGCTGACATTGTAGATGATTGGTCTACTCTACCATGGGATGACCTCGAAGGTACACTCTCAGAACATGCAACTCTCTTCAAGTCAGACAATCCAGTGGCAACGTACAAGGCTGAGTGCATGCCCGAGTTTACAAAAAAATACTCTGATAGGACCAACCATAATCTTATCAACCAACGAAGTGGATTATGTACCGATCAGCTATTCTGTTCCTTCCGTTCCTGTAATCCCTACCAAGACTTCAAGACACCAAACGTTATTGAGGAATCCGTAGACGCACCGGGAGCGTATGTGACGCTAGGTTATAAGGAAGGAGATAATCTACCGGTTAACCAAAACCAGATGGATCGTATGCTTAGTGATGATAATCCATCTTGGAATATTCCCAATTATGTTCTGCACCCTGCTACTGCCAGTGACGTGGTTTCGGCAGTCAACTTCGCTAAAGAGCACGGGCTCGAGGTTTCAGTAAAGAACAGTGGTCATGTAAGTACTTCTCTGCCCGCTATCAATATACTAGTTTTGATCATATGCATATATCTAACTGAACTGTTTTCTATACCCTTTCATATTCACCGTATCACTCCAATAGTCCTATCAAGGTGCATCCACCAAGAGAGATACTTTGCATCTAAATATGAACAAGTACAAGTTGTATTCGAATTCTACTTCTGGAATTGAAGTTTGTCCAGAAGAATCAGTGGATGATTCCGAGCCTTTCGAGACTGATCTGAGTGATCAACCTTGCCGTTTGACAAGGGCAAGAGGCAAAAATGGAGTCCTACGTGTGGGTGGAGGAGAAAATTTCGACAAGGCATACCGAGCCATTGATGCTTGGAACCAGGCTCAAGATTCTCAAAACAAGTTCCAGTTCCACATGGTTGGTGGAGGGTAAGATTTGAATCTTTGCTTGATATCTCTCTCATTGGCAACATCTATCTCATACATACCTTGCCATCTGTTATAGTGCTGGAACTGTAAGTCCCATGGGCTGGACATTTCAAGGCGGGTTGGCAGACCAAATGGCAGCTTCAATGTATGGTTTAGGCGTTGATCAAGTCATTCAAATTGAGGTGGTCTTGCCTAGTGGTCAGCACGTAAAGTTTGGTCCTACAGAATGGGAAGATTCTGACGGTTACTATTACCCCAAGACTCTTGCCGTGTCTGGTGTTTGTAGGCAGAATCCAGAGAAGGAGGACGAAGACAAATGGATTTGGGAAGAATGTGAAGATGACATTCCATTTGATGATTTGTGGTTTGCTACCCGTGGAGGCGGAGGGGGTACCTTCGGAGTCATAACGTCGATGACAGTTCAGCTCCATGATTATCTACCTCTTGAGTTTACTAACCCCCAAAGTGCTTGTGTGCCAGACGAGGTAGCTCAGAGATCAAACATGGGGGTTGGTGATTCGCCCTATCTAAATGATGTGCATTCTCCTCCTTTTCCTCAGTACATTGCAGATCCGCTCCTTGACTATCAACGATTCGCCATTGATTATATGCACAATCCAACTTCGCTTGGAATCTCTGCAGATGATGCCTATAATTGTTCGGGTATCAATTACTGCTATGGAACAAATTCATCTGAATCTCTCCTCACTGCTTGGAGGACTTATATCAGATCTAGGTCGGACATTTTAGTTCAAGCTGGTGTGAATGCTTCGACTATTGATGCCATGACTTCTGGATGTTCCGAGAATGCCGTGACGAAAATGGATAGTTATGCCAATGTAATCAAAATTACGGACGGAGATCACAAAGGAAAACTTCAGTACGTACTTTATATTTATTTGACCTCAACATTGGAATCCATTTCTTATACATTTTGCTCTTCTCTCTCTTACAGGGATAATCCAAGGCCAACATATGAGAGTCAGTCAGATTCTTTTAACATCCTCGTACCCGTCAAGTATTACCTCGAACATCCTCAAGAGGCGCGTGAGCAGTTCCCATTGTATTATACCAGTTTCAATAAAAGAACAAAGCACACATCTGACCAAGCCAATGCCCTTTCAGAGGCTCACAGAGAAGCCGGTAATATGGCTGTTACAATGCCCATGGAGTATTTCAATGACAAGTTCTATTCCGAACTCTTCCCCAAAGTGTTTGATACTACGGATCCCGAAAACTTTCCAGGATTTATCGGCAGTAATCACGCTGGAGCTCATATTCGTGGTCCGACGAAGGGCGATTGGACGAAGGCTTGTCCTCTAGATTGGAGTCAGGAAGAGCGTGATGATAAGTGTATTCCGCTACAAGAAACCATCTATGGTACGAAGCGCCTCAGGCGTCTCGAATCGATTAAGGAGGCAATCGACCCAAACTACATGTTTGATTGTATGGGATGTATTGGCAACAACAGAGTTAAGAAGGAGGCTACCACTACATCTTCATCACTTAGGGGTACTATTGGAGAAGAGTCTGCTATTTACTAGGGAATGGGTGGCAGATTGGGATTGTATGATGATGTTTTGTGTGTATTGACTGTTTAGCTGATAAATTTACTCTAATATAAGAGTTATTGTTGTGGTATAATATCACCATGATCACGGTCACAGTTGGTTGTGGTTGGTGATCTGGTGAACACGAACGCGAGCAGGTGGCTCTGCTTTTTTAGATTATTTAGATACGACATACTTTGCTTGGCCTAAAGTTAACTAACCTATTCAAAATTCCAGATGTCTCAGTGCTTGTCCTTTTATTTAGTGGGATGCATACTCGCAAATCGCAAACCCAAACTCATCGGGTGTCCACGAAGCAGCTTGCTTCGCCCTCCTTCGTCTTGCTTGCTCGACTGCCAATACAATGTGGACCTTCTTCGCAGTAATGGTACATGCATGTAGGGTGTCTCTAGAGGTACGCGTTCAAACGAAGTCCAAATGTTCGGAACAACATTCGGCACTTGTATTCGTTTGCAGTTCGATTTATCTGAATACTTAACATCTTAACAGAAATTGCTAGGATGGCGGGAAGGCCATTTTTCGGCGCAGTCTCATAGAGTCTCATCCTCCTCTATTTTTCTTGCTGCGCTTCAAACCAAATAATAATTTCAGCCGTTTTCACACCTCCCTTGGATCACCAAAAGTATACTCTGTACCCAACGTACCATCCGGCCTCACAGCCTGAATCGTCCACGGTTTCTCCACATGCGCATTTATTCTCATTGCAGCCTTATACCAATCATTTCCCACTCCTTCTCCATCACCATCATCACCACATTTCTTCATTACAACATCCTCCCATACACGATCCGAATCAGCCTGCACTCCCGCTAGTACCTCGGAACCGTACGGACCACCGGAATTGGCATAAATTACCTCCAACACATCTTCGCTCGCTAGTGCCTCCTTCCCCTTTTTCATTTCTCGCACCATGCGTGCATCCACACTTTGCATGGCACAGCTCAGGTCATTGATTGTGAAGTGCAGGGCCAGTTTGTTGTACTTGTCGGAGAAGAAGTGATCAATGTAATGGAACATGGCAATGTCTCGTCCGGAAGTTTCGCACATGGTATTAATGTTGGCAGTTTGAGCTTCCTTTAGTAGGAGCACTCCTAGCAATTCGGATAGGGTTCGGTAGCGTGAGAATATGCTGGCTTTCAAGTTGGAATATTGTTTGACAAGTTCCTTTGGTGGATCATTGTCGGCGTCTTTTGTGTCATTGCCCTTTGCTGCACTGTCATCATTGCTATTCTCTAGCTGAGCTCCAGTCAATGCATAGAGCATAGAAAAGTCCTCATTGCACAATGTCGTAATCATATGATCCAATTGACGAAAGAAGGAATTGTCTCCATTGGGCAACACTTCCAGATCAAACTTCTGCTTTCCACCCCCTTCTGCTTCTGGGGCAACCAATGCCTCCTGCAACACCTTTGAAAACCAAGGTTGATAAACAGATGTAGTTTTTCGTATCCCATTCACGCCAGTAACCAAAACCGCCCATGGTTTATTCATATTCTCTCCATCATTATTTTTTGAAAAAGTATTGGCATGTTCCAATGCACCGTCCCAATTCCCCTCGTGTAAAATCCGTTCAAACATTTGATGGGAATTTTGACATGACAAACCATCCCCATCACAGCCACCTCCATTGTTAGTGGTGGGCAATAATATATTTGCCATCTTTTCCGAGTTCTGTCCGGTAACCTCCCAATCCTTATGTGATAAATGGGCAATATCCCCTAGAAGCCTTTCCAATGCGTCCCAGTCAATATTTTTGGCATGATCCTTGGGTGTGATATTGTGTAGTGAATTAATGACATCTTGTAACTCCTCGGGGGTGAAGGGTGTACGGTCCTTGGCACGTGATCCCATGCTGTTGGTACGTGCGATCATGACTTGGGATGCGTTTGTGGGAGAAGAGTCGGAGAGGGAGGAGGATGTCATTTTACGCAGCGTTGGGGCGCGTTTGGCGGCTCGAACTTTGCATGGTGGCATGATGACCAAGTGTTAGTTGGTATGATTTATATTGGTCCCCCGATGGATTGTATTGGTGATGGATCTCTTGGGCAGGCTTCCTCGGTTCCAATCCAATACAGAAAGATCGCACTGTTGCGCTCTCGCTCCTGCCGATTGTAAGTCTAAGATAAGGAGTACTCCTACCATTGAAGGGTCTCTGGCACACATCATAATGTAGCGGGAGCAAGTCAGTGCGTCATACTTAGCGAACGTGGGACTTTGTACAATATCGCTAAGATTCCATCAACATCTTCTTCCGCTTTTTTCATTTTTCATTTTCACATTATTACATTGGCGTTCTGGGTTCTGGTTTCTATTGTATCGTGCACTCTCAGTAGAAAGCGAAGAATCACATCATTATTTAAGCAAGAGCTACACCATGAAACTCAAGACATCATCCGCATGCTTCTCTGCCGTCGGCATGATGGCTGTGTCGTCATCATCGCCATGGATAGCCGCGGAAGCATTTGTCGTTCATCCACAAGCAGTCGCGCGCCGATCTCCAACGTCTCTCAACTTGGAAGATCGTATCGCTGACATGTAAGTCTACGCATGGCGCCATTGCGCAGGAGTGTTTTTATGGATATCTTTGATGTTGGACCTATTGTGTACATTATTTTATAATTATTTATACAACGCTGGCTTTTTGCACACCATCAAATTGTCCTAATACATCTTCAATAACAAAATCTCATCTTCTATTAGGATTGACGGCGAAGTACACCGTCTCGACAACAAACACATCTCCGAAGCCGAATTTCTCCTAAAGCAACAAAAATGGTCACAAATGGAACCTACGCTTCCATCTAATTTTGACTTTGAAGATGATTTTGACCAACCATTGGCAGCTACCAGTGGACCGGTACCGGGCTTTACGAGTGGTGTCGATCGATCCATCTCGTCTCCGCGAAGGAGAAAGGATGAAAAGATGGCACAGGATGATCCCATGAGGTATTGTGCGGATCGTTGTGTGACTACTGGGAATTGCGATGTCTTTGAGGTAAAAGAAAGAGAAGAGAGTTGATATGTTATATTTTATATTGTAGCCGTGTATCCCTATACCTATGCATGTGTGAAATTGCTCAACAATATTGTGACACATTATTTGATCCCTTAACAAATTGTGATGCAGGACATGTTTGACCTGGACCCCAGTGAGGTGGTCAAATTCTGTAAGGAATGTGTCCTCTCGGAAGACGAAGAACCGTGTGATGTCCCCGAGAGTTTTTTTGGGGACTTTGATGACAGCAATGATTTTGGTGGACTTAATCCAGCTCCAACGAGTGCATTGCATCCATGAGAAATGAGATAATAATACTGTCTGAGAGAGTAGTTTCTCTCGTTTGTACTTTTATTTGGTTGGACGTGGCGGATGTGTAACTGAAGATTGATTTATGATTGTAGATTGAGGTAATGAAAAAGTGGCATCTCTACCCTAAATAGTCATATATCAGTGTGCTTGCTACAGGTGAAAAACACTACAGACTCGAACAATGTTGGAATTGCTTCCTATCTACCTAGAACGAGAAGAGAATATGGAGTGATGGGGTCTACAATCGATGAAATAATGATGTAGCATTTTGTAATAAGAAACAGAGGTTTGTATCGGATGTAACGAACTCAAATGTGTATCGTGCAGTGTGCATACATGATGATGATGTGCTTTGCTACTGAAAAATATCTGGATATGACAAGTGTTATCTTTCTCTTTTCAGAGCAGATAATGCCAAAGATTAGCTTGTAAAGTGAAAGCCATTGTGGCGGCAAATATGTTCTGTCATAAATTCATACCCATCTGTATTTTCAGTTGTACCCTCAACTGCTTGCAATAATACCCTACACCATAGATAGTTATAATAGCCTGCAGTTATATTGATCAATCCATATTTTTTCTCCTGGGTCTTTAGGAAAGACTGGTTCATCCAGAGAGGTCGCGTGTTTGAAACACTGGATTAAGTTGGCAACCAAGATATCTCGCTCGAGGACAAGAAATTGTTGAAAGCTTGACGAAAAGAAGTTGATTCAAAAGCATCTGAGAAATTACTTGTGATATTCAATGATGTTGCCGAATATGGGTTCTACCTGTTCATAGAATCAAGCTCAGGACGGAAAGGACTTGTCCAGCGGTTGTAGCCAATTCATAAAAAAAAACATGGGTATCTCTACACAAAAGGAAGATGAGACGGAGCGGCTGTCTAGCCAAAAACCTCTGTCTTAAATCAATAGAGACAGAGCTTAAAAACATTCCATTAGTAGTTTGGATTGTTGGTGATAGATAGTGATAGATGATAGTTCAAAAGTTGAGGGAAGGGTTTATTTCAGTACCATACATTCGACAATGCTCATCAACTTGCAGTAGCGTAACAATCAATTATGATAACACAAAAGAGAAAGATTCCGGAAAGAGATCAATGATCAAAGGATAGATACGTAATTAGAAAGATTCCGGAAAGAGATCAATGATCAAAGAGGAGAGATGGTTAGGTATCCATCCAATCTGATTGACTTGACCGCCATCCAGACTAACGAGCCAAGGAAATCAATTTTTGTAACGAGAAAAGTGTCGATGAAGCTGCTATATTTACATTAATTTTGGTCTATGTAGAACTGAAGGAAGCGCAAGCATCTTGCACGCATCAAGTGGTTAGCATGTTGCTTACATCTGTCCAACAAGTGGGAGGTTGGTTCCGAGTTGCTCATGGACCATAAGTCCGAAGATACCCATCATAGCGGCACGTCCGTTGTTCAACTCAATACCACGCTTGGAAGCCTTGGTCTCTTCATCGAAGCTGTCCCAGCCAAAGTCAAGTAGACCATTACGGAAGTCACCAGGGAAATCATTCTCTCCAGTAGCATCCTTCATGATGAAAAGCTCAAGGAAACCAACGAAGAAAAGGATTTGAAGCTTGCCATCAGTGGGGATGGAGTCGGGTCCGAAAAGGGCGGCAAGACCGTTGGGGTAGGAGTCGAAGGCATCTCCGGCAGTGTCAATATCTCCAGGGATGTGAAGTCCGGCACGGGTCACGATCTGGCCAAGGAAGGCAAGCTGGCAGACACGTCCGTGCTTGATCTCAACGTAACGGAGACGGTCGAAGCGTTTCTGGCCGGCCTCGTCGAGCAGACCAAGGGGATCGAAGAATCCAAGGGGAGCCTGGGCACCGAGCTCGGATTCGAAGGCGTTGAGGGCCGAAGTGGTCTTGGCCACAGGGGCGGGGGAGAAGGCAGCGGCGGTGGCGGCGAGGGTAGCGAGGACGGCAAGCTTCATCATGGTTGAAAATTTAGGGGTGGGGAATAGACTAGAGGAGAAAATTATGGCCTTTGATCATGGTGGGCAGCAAACACCTCATTCCCCCACGCACAGCCGCATAAAAAAGATTTGCGGGCAGTGTTCTTCAAGTTGATTTATCGGGAGTCCATGAAAAGTAAGCTTCGTCAAATCAAAAGGACGGCCCGAAAAGATGTATAATTCCTTCACCTACGGAATTAATTTTCACAGTTCTCAGTTTCCAAGAAGCTTAAATTATCCCTTTTATGTCGGTAGCGATCAATTATATCGCTCAAAGATACCAAAACCAGAACTATCGCGTACGCGAGCCAAACACAACCGTCTCGCATTCCGCTCTCTTCTCGCACCATCAACGGTTGTCAACGACCATGACGAACGGACTCTGCCGGAGCCTCTGCACTCGGCACGCTGCTTTCCAAGAGTTTCCAAGTTCTCCAAGGTTTCTACACCTGCAGGCACCCTTTAGATAGAAAGCAGAAACTGTCATGTATCCAATATGGATCGCCGCGAGCGCCAAGAAGCCTGGGGGAGAAAGACGAAACATTCAGGCAATGCCATCAATTATTTGAAGCCATCCTCGACGGAAGGAGAAAATAATGGTCAACCAAACAATAAATTCTACTCTCGTGGACCTCGCGAGTTATTCATTTATGGTGAGATAGTCAATGACAGACGTGGATATATTATGCGAGATTGTCATCAAGCATGCTATCGTCTAGTCGTCTGATTCAAAATGCAATGATGCCTGATCCTGGTCCAAGAAGTACATATTATGACACAGAAAGGCAGTAAATTTCCAAGTTTGATGACAACCTTACGGAAATCATACCCAATCGAACATTCTCGCCCCATCTATTCCACGCGGTGACATCATCTACTTGGTGTGGTGGATATTGTACCGGCGATAGTTATACGAACACTATGTTGTGTGACTTGTGCAGAATGAGAGGTGATATTGGCAAAACGTAAAATGGAACTCCCACCACAGGTGCAGTTGTTATTATTCAAAAGCAAAAATAGCAATCCCTTGATCGGAGCTCAGAAATACTTGCACTGCAAAAGTGCCTCATGTCGCTGATTTTGCGCATTTCTAAGGATGGTATTGTACCATAACAGATTGTAACCAAGGCGGAGGGAGAATGAAAGGTGGCGGAAATGGGGTTGGTACAAGTTGGTAGTGATGTTTCATTGGCATATGTTACTTGCTAAGGTCTTGCTTGCATTCACAAAGCAAACAAACCACTTCGTTTGCGCGCTGCTGTGACCTTGACACCTGCCTAGGCTTGGGGTTCTCATCCATCTTACATCCCACCGCAGCTAGCTTGCAGACATTCTTCTTCACAAAGCATTATATCCCAACATAAAAAACAACATCATGCTACTAAAGCAGTACACAGATCATCAAATAATAGCACATCAATATGCATTCAACTAGAATAGCAGTATGCGTATACACCACAAACGCCGCGCAAACTATACGTGCGGTTGAGATTGCCAAGGCGACACAGAAACAAACCCCATCCACTGATGAGTTAGTCATTCGTTTCTTTGCCTATCGTGGATTTCTCCCGGGAGGTCCAAAACGAACTATAGATTACGAACACCTCATTCATGATGCTGGATTCGATGTAGAATATTTTGGTTCCTTAGATCCTAATCCCAGTGACATCGATGGGAACCGAGAGAATGAGAAAAGCCGTTATGCCGCCGCTGTATTGGATGATGACATGTGGATGGCCACCCTCCAAGCAGAGCGTAACCACGAGGGCATATTCCCACCACCCTATTACAATGATCATTGAAGGACTTTCAACCGGATGAGATAGTTTATGGTCTGTTCCCCGAAGTTGCCGTAGCGTCAGCAATTCAGGGTTGGAAAACAGTGTCTTTTGCGGCACTTCCAATGGACATTTTTCGTTATTGGATGCAAAAGCGGTATCGTGATGAGAAATTGATAGTTAGCAAAAATCCATGGGAGGTGATTCAAAACGCTGCGCTTGAATGTGGATTGAAATTGCCAGATGATGCGTGTAATATCAATGCTGAATTTATGAAAGCAATTCGTCCAACTCAGACAGTAGTATGCGACTTTGAATGTTACTACAAGAACCAGAACCTGTCATCCGATGTTACTGTCGTGGGCCCGATAATCTCCTCTGACGACGCTACGTACGAACCAAAAGATGTGAGAGAAATTGAATCATTTATGTTAGAACCTCCCTACTCGTCTGCCAATGGTAATATTGAAGCACCGATCAAAGTACTACTGACCATGGGTAGCACGGGTGAATCAACTATATTCTTCGAAGGTCTCAAGGCACTGCGTTTCGCAAAGCCGGGAACATTTCGTTCAGTGGTGATAATTCCTTCTACAGTATTGCATCAATCAAATGAAGACACAGATGCCATTATTCAGTCTGCCAACTCCAGCAATGAAATCCTTATTGTGAAAAAGTTTGTACCCATCATACCAATAATGCAATTCATAGATGTGGTACTAAGCCACGGAGGACAGCAGACTATCCAATGTGCATTATCTGGCGGTGTACCAGTGGTAGGCCGACCAGCCCATGGTGAACAGCTTTATAATTTGGAAAATGTTGAACGGTGTCAGGTCGGAGTATGTGTTGCGTCGGAAGATTGGAATGAGGAGAATATACGCAAGGTCTTGCTGCAAGTAGGAGGAGGTGATGGTCCAATGTCGACATTATACAAGGAGGCAGCAGGGAGGATGCAGGTGGAATTCTTGGAAGGTAGGAGTGGAGTTGAACGAGCAGGATCAATTATTTGGGAGATGATTGATACCCAAAATTAGGTATCGTTTTGTGATTAATTCCAAGAGAAAACGATTAGAGCATATGGACCTCATATAGTTGAGACATGAGGGCCGGGATGGAACAATGCCTGAGAGAGTAGGCCCTCATAAAAAGGGCCAAAGGATTTGAACCAGGAGAGGTAATCTGATAGTAGTGAGTTTATTACATGGCATCTGAATAGAGGTGACTATGTTTTGCATTGTTGCCCCTGCTTCTCTCTTTTTAGTTGCTTCCCAAGTGATGGATTGTTTTCTTGCACATACCATAGTCCTTCATAATATTCGACACGCTCGAGATTATACACCAGAGATCTTGCTCGAGGTGATACCTTTCTGGAGATTTTATACTCGACTGGAATACTCTATCTATAGCTATAGATCTCGCTTGAGAGCTCACCCATGAGAGATATCTCGAGTCTCGCTTGAGATGACATCTCTCGCTAGATGGTATCCCTCGAGAGATCTCGATCAACGTAATATCTCTAAAAAGAGATCTTGCACGAGATGAAACCATGATACATGATCTCTCACTCGTGATGATACTCTCAAGAGATCTCCCTCGATATCTCGCCTGATACGAGATAAAACTCGAGATATCTTGCTCTCGAGATTATGATATTCAAGAGGTCTCACTCGAGATAATACATTCAACATATCGCTGGAGACATATCTTTGAAGAGATTTTGCCCGAGATGACAATCAAGAGATCTCCCTCGAAAGCTCGATTGAGAGCGAGTAGCTCAAGAGATTTTGCTTGGGATGATGTCTCACAAGATATAAGAGATCTAGCATGACATGATACTCAAGAGATCTCGCCCGAAAGCTAGCTCTAGCTTGATTGAGAGAGACATCTCAAGAGATATTTGAACAGTATTTCCTTCTTCCTCTATTCCTTCTTCTCTCAACATACTCCCAGCCATAGACATCAAAAATCTGCCGCTAATAGCGACATAAAGACATCACATAGCATCATTGCGTCCAATATTGGCTGCAAGTATGCCTCTATGTGCTTTATTTTCCGAAGGAGAGACTCCTTCCGTTGATCGGCAATGTCACCTCCAATTGCCTCTTCTTTGGATATTTCAGGCGGGAGATCCCGGCTCTATTCTAGAGGATTGCCCGTTGGATTCGCCAGCATTTATATGTGGTTCTATGATTGGCGCAGAGAAGTTGGGACAGCAAAAAGCATAACCAGTATTAGTAACATATATGAGGAGGCAAGTAAAATTATCAATCTGCTGACACATCATGTTGAATGTGGTAATGTGTTTTTCATACCACCCCTGAATAAGTACAACACTGTGGTTGAGTTTCGTTTTGTTTTCATCATGCCCGTCATCAATCGGGTCGAAAACATGATGCTTGATGTCCTCAGCAATCCTCGATACTCGAATCAATCCATCCATGTCACCCGATAAAGTCAGCATAGGCACACTCAAATAGGCGGCAGCACCCTTCTATTCTGCTGTCGCATAACGAAAGATCCTAAATGTACCATACCTGCAACCTGACTCCTCTCACTTGGTTTTAGTTGATCAAACCATCAGCCAGAATGTTCCCATACCCACAACAAGCCTCAACTAGGTCTGGTGGGTAGGAAAATCCCACCTAGAGAGTGACCGCCAATGAATACCTTTTGGTCTGATGGGTATCCCAGCATGTCAATGCACGGATGGATTATTTCAATGCCCGGGGAATTGTCAATGGATTGGCCATATTAGAAAAGAGCTTTGGAATCACAACCCACACTGGATGATCAGTAGCTTGATTTTGTACTGCCAGTGCAAGCTCAGCACTCAGCATACTGTTGTGGCTCCATGAAGCAGCCGGGGAGCAGGACAAAGGCTGTGGACGTTGCTTGAAGCTTGAAGCTGCGGCATGTTCATACTGCCAGTTGAATCATCTGTGTCAGCCATGTAGTTTTTTTTGTATAGCCACGGGCGGTAGATGACATGTTTGTGCCTATGAATGATTTTCGGAGGTTATAGTAAAAGACTCTACCTCACCACTATTAGGCCGGGGCGACCGACTGCGTAGCAAATAATTTCCAGGTTTGATATTCGAGAGATAGATTTGAAAGGATGGACAATTCAGTTTCTTACTCAACTACCAGTAACGCTATTCAGCTGCCATAGGTACTTCACGGCGCTACTGAGCTGCCGTTGTGTTAGAAAGATCTCTAACCGCATTTAATATATCATAACCAACCTTCCTCAGGGGAATAAGGGGAAGTCTGGTGACTGGGAGGGGATCCCACAGAGGCACACATACAATCGCAGCACTGGAACCACGAGCCCTCAGTTATAAACTTTTGATAGAAAGATCTCTAACCATTTCAGCTATCATACGTATGATAGCTTAAATGATTAGAGATCTTTCTAACACGTTGCATAGGTTGTATCGGAGACCTACCCTGAGATACGGTGAATGGTCATGCTGTTTAGGCAATGTTGATGCGATACGCATCCATCTACGACGTGGATAAATGTGAGCTTATGGAGTATGGAGGAGGCGCATACTACCTTTGAGGACTTGATTTATACACATATCTGTCCGATATGGACAAACGGGTGCAACTTGCGTGTTGGAAAGCCAATGATACATCAAATCCAACCTCCCAGGCCATCCGCACTCCTTGAGGGTGGCACCAGCCACCATGCCCTCCTTCTTTTCCTTGGCGAACTACATAGTGGTCAGATGTTGGCGCTAGTAGAGTACATGTTCAGCTAGCTAATCTACTAGGTAGAAGACGGTCATTTTAGGCAGTCCATATAGGTGTAAAAATTGGCTCAAAGCCAAAAGAGAGCACACGGCGTCTCTCAATGTATCATAAAGAGATAGACCTAGCTCCGTCTAAGCATATAGAGTTTATTTTGACGGCACCACAAGAGCCTAATCCTCACTATAAGGTGAAATTGATGGATTGATGAGACACAACGAAAATATAAAACACAGAGAATCAAACTCACTCCTACGTATGCCCACGTAGATTTGTATGGGCTACTGACCAGTCTATATAGGAATAAGTACAAAATTCGCTAGTACTATTAGCTACTGGTGCCAATGTCTGACCACTAGGAGACCTGAGATAAGGCGACAGTCCAAGGAGACTGTGCTGATATACCATGTAGAGACTCTGAGAAAGAGATTGAGCTCAGCAGAGAGAGTCTGGGATGTGATGACAAGAATTGTAGAAAATGGAGATCTGTGTAAGAGAGCCGAAAGAGAGCACGCAGCACATCATTATAATATGGGTAGGTAGGGGATGAGGACAGACTGGAGTTTGAAGACAATAATGAGCTGAAACTCCCGTCTTTCATACTTCAATATCAGCTGATTGTGACATCTACTTCTACTCTGTGACAAGAGAAGAACAATGGCAGCAATATCAAAGATGAATAGTAGGGTCCGTGGGAAGTTTGGAAGCATCCAAAACATTGAAAGATGAGCAATGAAACTCAACAAATGGCTCAATTATATCATACACATGATGATTGTATAGAAGTGGCGTCTTTCCATCTTTATTATTTAAACGTCAGGTTATTGAATCACTGAAGCCAACTGTGCAGAAAAATGCACAGCCGTACTACCACGGGCAAAAAGTAATCAGTTAAAGGGTTTACCCTTAACTATAGATGGCTAATCAGTTAACGGGTTTACCCTGTACTATAGACCACTAGTAATGTCTGGCTGCTGCTGCTGTCATCTGGCTGGCTGCTGGCTGCTGTCTGGACACTTTTTGCCCTTTTCTACGCGCCTTTGTATCTATTCCTATGTGCGACCTGTTTGGAATTCAATACTTTTTGAGCACGAGATTTTAAGGGTTAGAGCTCTCTGTTGGGGAACTTCTTATTCTTATGGTCGAGGGTTCAAATCCTAAGTTTGGT